>CAOJBK011028426.1:0-20810 GCA_948294925.1 Codiaeum variegatum | reverse complement strand
TTTTAAAACTGACCAAAACTAAGTGGGCTATTTTTTATATAAACACTTTTGGCTTAAAATCATATGGAATTGGTTTCATGCATCACTTTAAATTGCACCCTTATTTCTTGGCAAACAAGGATAGAAAGTATCATCAAGTGAGCTTCCCTCCTTGGGACTGCTTTACCGATAGTGAAATCATCTACCCCAAGGTGTACCCATTAATCCTTTCAGTTGGGATAATGAGGTTGCACATAGTTGTTGGACCCATACGAATCTCTTTGATTCACATGTGGTTAGGTATATCGCACCATCAATCGCTAGGTAACCATTCAAACCACCAAGCTTTATGTAATGATTAGAGTTGACTCTAGGTTTCGTGTACCCAATAACTCTGATATATTATTGTCATCATGAAACCATTTTCATTCATGCATACATGCATGCATGTGTCATACCATCTCAAACCTAAACAGGGCTAAATTCTTTCTAGAACACCAGAACCAAACACTAAGTCAAGTTTTTAAACCAAAGTCTTCCATGGCTATACCAAATTACTAATACTCTATTTTTCTTTTGTCTGCCCTAAAGGTCACCACATCTTACAACAATGAGAATGGTCTTATTCCCACTGCTGTTGATGCCACTTCTCCACCTGATGACATTATGGCCATGCTAGCTGATGCTTTCAAGAAGCAATGAGAGATTATTTATGCCATGATGCAAGCCCGAGATTAGAAATTCCTAGGTAAGTTCCAAACAATGATGGCTCAAGTTGGGGTTCAGCTTGCCAACGATGCATCCACTTCCTCCAACTCTAGCAAAGAGTCTGCTATTGAAGACGTGGTTATCATTCCTCCACCAACTGACTGTGGGATCACGACACCTACTGCCCCTCTCACAGATCATTTCCAAAAGGGGGCTCAAGACCATCATCTCCTTAAGGTCATGATTGAAAAGTATGAAGAGTACATAAGACCTTGAATACAATCAAGAAAAGAGATGACATTGTAGATGTCAAGTCTTTGAGCCTTTTCCCTAATGCAAGGCTACCTCCAAAGTTTCAAATGCCTAACTTAAAGAGTTTAATGGCATAATGTGCCCCAAAACCCATCTCAAAATCTATGATGGTACCATTCACCCCTTAGATGTGGATGGAAAGCTCCTCGCTCAGCTATTCCAACTATCACTTTTTGGTGCTGCCCTTAAATGGTTTGTAGAATTGGATGATTCCTAAAAATGGACCTGGGAATCCATTTGTAACATTTTTGCAAAGCAGTGCAATTATAATGTTGAGATTCATATTAATCGAGGAGACCTCAAAACCATTAAACAACATCCCAAAGAAACCTTTCCCTTGTTCATTACGAGGTGGAGGAAGAAAGCTTCATAAATGGTTAACAGGCTAACAAAATCTGAACAAATTGACTTAGTTATGAAAACTTTGCTCCTTGTGTATCGATATATACTGATTACACAATACCTTCCAAGTTTTAAAGCGCTCATTACCATTGCCTCCTGCATCGAAGATATAATTGATGTTGGGTCCCAAGTATCTTCCATTCCTAATTTTGAAGACTTTTCTAATGACGAACCACTACCTGAGGATTGCCAATCGATGCATTCAGAATATTACATAGAAGATGGATTTTTTAATGAAGATACATTCTTGTCTGACAAAGGGGAATACTGATCCTTCCACTTTTATCCAATTGACTACTGAGAAGCCCAATAACTATTCCTTTGAAAAAAGTCTAATCCTGCTAGATTCTGAAACTGGAGCTGAATCTGAAGAGTCTTCCTGAATTAGAGTCAACTAAGTCTGAATGGTTTGAGTTTGAAACCTTTGAATCCTCCATTTAACCTATCCTCTACTTTCAAATTGCCAATTTGATCTAACAATGACTTATCCCTTTTGAGGCTGAATAAAATGAATAAGTTTTTTATGATCATGTTTCCTTATTCTCTTTTAGTGTTCCAACTGGTGAATCTGAGTTTAATTAATCAGAAAAAGAAAATCAAAAAATAAATTAAATAACTATTGCTATTAAAGAGCACATTAATGCTGAAACTCATTTCAAAAATAATATTCATTGCATTTGCATGCTCAAACAGGACGAGTACAGAGCCAAAGCATCAAAGAGTTCAAATATTGCTTTGCCGGGAAGCCCCGTCTCAATCCAAGCATCGTTGTCTACAAAATTCCAACTTATCCAGATTGCAAGCCTATCAAACAGAAACTCAGGCACATGAAAGTTGAATCCTCACTCTCAATCAAAGAAAAATTTTCCAAATCCGATTGACTACAAATCCCAGTTTCCATTGACTACTTCACCAAGTGGGTAGAGGCTGCACCTTATCAAGTCAAAAGGGGTCTCCCAATTCATCGAGACATCATTTGCAAAGTATGGTGTTCCTTCTAAAGACATCATAGACAATAACCCCCACCTCTAAAAAGAGGAGGCCACTTTTAACATCATAAGTTTTCTCCTTACAGACCATAAACTAAAGGGGCTACCAACAAGGCTCTCAAACATACTAAAAAAAAGATCAATAATCATAAAGGTTGGCATCTCCACTTGCCAAATTCCCTCATTAGGTACAAAACTTCATTCAAATCAGTCCCCAAGGCAATGCCCTACCTACTGAAATGGAAGCAACCCTACCCATTGGAAGCTCAATCTGTACGAGTCCTCCAAGAGAGTCAAATCAATGAAACTGATTAGCAACAGGCCTACTTCAACCAACTTAATCTCATCGAAATGGAATCCTTTCACCAAGCTTAGAACTACCAACTCAAGCTTGCAAGGCACTTCAACTAAAGGGTCGACGACAAAAACCTACACGAAGGTGACCTAGTCCTCAAAGAACTCAGACACACTGAATCCTAGAGGAAATTCAAACCTATCTCAAGCGGTCCATTCATCATCAAAAACATCATGACTGATGGAGATGTCATCCTGATAGACATCAAATGGCAATGAGTTCAATCATCTAACCAATTTGGATCAACTCAAGCGATACTTTGTTTGAGCATTACATTTGCATAATCATCATCATCAGTTCTGTAATAAGAACTACGTGAACCTGATTCTCCAAAATTCATTTTGTTCTCAATTTTCAAAATCATTATAAGGAGATACGTATGCAACCCTCATTAGGTATGGTCCAAAGCATATAATAAAACACAATGTTTTCACATTTCATTCTCATTCAGGCTCTTTAACTTGTATGCAAAAATAAATAGACAAAGAAACAAATTCAAAAAAAGAATGAAACCCACTCAGTTGAAAACCCAAACGGGCAGCTTAGGAAAAAGTTAGGGTACCACCAGCTAGACTGAAAACTGAAAAAGATAGTCTAGGAAACAATCAAGGGAGCTCACAAAGTTGAAAACCCGAAAGGGCAGCTTAGGCAAAAAATAGAGCTTTTAATCAAATAATGTGTTTTATTAAATTCTTATTTACCTTTTGGAACACAAAAAAGGGAACATTGAAACTTAAATATATCTCTCTAAATCACTCTTCCTCTTTTAAAAGGGCATCCCTAGTGGGCCTCCCAAATAAAAATGACAAGTCACTCACCTTTCATCCTTCAAACATGTCTCAGACATAATAATTACTCAAGGAAGTCAACCTCATCCCTAACGGATCTCTCAAACATCAACATTCCCCTAATGGATTCCCTAAAACATCTCCTCAGTGAGAATCAAATATAACTAAATCAAAGGAGCCAGCCATTGACTATTCCCTATGTAGAGTTAACTAAAGCAAAGCCAGTCACAAACCCCCATTGGAGCACTAACTAAGCAACATCTTGGCCCAAAACTAGCTCAACTATAGACTTCCCTTCACCCATTTAGGGTATTAGCCAAACTGCTTTCGCAATCTCTTCAACCATTTCAGCAAAAGCATACCTCTGCCTATTTCCCAAATAAACATCATTATCTAACATTTTTTAACATCATAGCCATGGTAGACAGGTTCATCATATCACCTTCTATGTCACTCAAACCCAAAAACCTTCTTACAAAGTTGAAGGAACCAATTGATAAAGCCTCTCCAACCTTGGGCTCTAAAATAAGAAACCCATCAAAGATGACACCAAGTCTGAACACACGGTTCACCGAGTCTCACAAAACATATTCCAAAAGTACCTAATCAGTCTTCATAAAACACCAAACCCTATATGGCTGAAGTATGGATCTATTTGTAGGGGCAACTCAAAAAATAAATTTTCATGAGAAAAATGCAACATAATTTCAAAAAAATTGAGTTTGACAAAGTACAATGATTTTACAAAACAAATACCCATAGTGGGTCATACTCAGCATGCATCTCATGCATCTCCCTCCAAAAACTAGCATCATCCAACACATATTAGGAGGCATCTTCTTGGAGGAGTCTTTTATCTATAATGGAAATGTACCACAAGTACCTATCAAGGCTCAAAATTTTATGAGGTCAAAGCCTCACACGGCAGAACTTCAACATCTAACAAGATCAAAAGTTCATATGGCATGATCACAAAGATCCGCATGACAATTGAAAAACTTGGCATCCTCAATTTGGCACACCATAAGTCTAGAAGGTGACATGGTATAAGCCCTTAATCTAACATGGCGACAAGCCCAGAATTCAACATGGCATGGCCACAAGCCTAGAAGCTGACATAACATTATCACAAACCTAGAAATGAAAATAGTATCATCACAAGCCCAGAATCTGACATGGAACCTATGGGTTCAACATCAATAGAATCACCTTCTGCTCGAAGCCAATTGAGATGAGCGTATAATTGTAAACTCTTAACTAGACTTAAAGGTGTGGGAATTGAACGTGGGTCAAGGGTCGAATGAAAATTTCAAATTGCGAGGTTTATATGGAAAATTCTCCATGTAAAGAAAAATTCTCAAAAAAATTTCATATTTTTACACCATCAAATATGGCCAGTCAATACGAGCTCAAAGACTCAAACCGTGCTCAAATCGGACCTAAAACGAGCCCAAAAAGTCTGAAAAACTGAACCCAGTCAGATTGGATCGGGACTACGAACCGGGTGGGCGAGCCAAGGCTTTGGAGCACAAGCTAAGCACCTAGTGCATGGGCTAGTGGCCTGGCACACATACCAGCAGCCTAGCGCACATGCCAGCAGCCTAGCACACGAGCCTAATTTTATGACGATCTCGACGCGAAAATTTCTATAAATTCGACCCCGGGTCACCTTTAAGACAACTTTTTTCCAACTTTATGACTCCGAACCTCTGTCAAAATTTTCCATAAAATTAGTTTCAGATGCCAAACCTCTGCTAAAATTTTTATTAAAATCTGAACTGTCGTCAGACCTACTTTCAGACAGTCTTCTCTGAGCACAATGGAGACCCAATCCGGATGAATCAAACCGTCCGAAGCGCCGATTCCACGTCCAAGAAAGTAAAAGGTAGTAAATTCATAAATGGTATTGGTATCCTTTTCTTCTATTTTAAATCAATTCTAAATCCTAAAATTTGACTTAGATAATTCAAAAACTTAAAAATCATTTTCTTTAATCTAAAATTGAATTGATTAAAGCCTATTTGGTTAATCTTTCAAAATTAAAATGGATTGGCTTCTAAACACAAACCAACCAATCCACTTTATCAAAACAAACCCAACTCCTTCACAAGAAGGGATAATGGTGTGGGGTTTGATTCCCATTCAACGAAATACGCCCACAAGCCATTTCAAGGTTTTAACTCCAAAATATTTTCCTTTTCTTTTTTTTTTCTTTTTTCTTGTTTCTTTTTCTTTATTTTACTTGTCTTTTATTATTATGTTATTTCTATTTATTAGTATCATTTTTGTATAATATGTTGTTACTGGGGAATGTGTGCTCTTCCTACGCCTTATAGCTAGAGGAGGGATCCCCCTTCATTTTGTCTATTATTTTATGTGTAATTTTATTTATTATCATTTTTATTTTCATATGATCTGCTATTAGGAATGTGTGCTTTTTTTAGTACCCTTTTTGGGTTAGAGGAAGGACCCCTGTTACTTTTATTTTTATTCATCATTTCTTTTTTCGTTTTCCTTATTACATTTTCCATTTCATGCTATAACATGTTCATGCATCATTTTATATGTTATAATTGTCCAATTATTATGATAATATACCATGCATACATCAAAACCTTTTTTAACCAAATCCATATGATGTTTTAAGCCAAAATTGTTAAAGAAAATAAACTTTTTCTAAAATCAACGTTTATATCAATCACGAGTCTCCAAATCCACCCTTTGGTTCGAGACTTGGCTTTTTCTAAAATTAGGCAAAATCACATTTTTAATGGAGTTAATCAGTATCTTAATCACCTTGAAAAATAACATATTTTTCTAAAGAATTAAGTGGCGACTCATAGCACACAATGCACCCAACAGAGTCATAAGAAGTTCACCTAAAGTGAAAATCTATTCCACTGATGCCATGCGTAATCCAACCCTCATGTGGTTGGTTTCCTCGATCTAGAAACCCGATGCGCCTGGCGGCCTAGCTGGCGGGGCCTCACTGAATATGAATTACCTAAATTAGATTTTTAAGATTTTTAATGATTTGAAAATAGAAGAAAAGAGTACCAATACCCTGTATGGAATACTATATTTTTCTTTCTTGGACATAGAGTCAACACTTTAAAAGGTTTGATTAGGCTGGAATGGATTTCCATATTGCTCGAAGAGGACTGTTTAAAAATGAGTCTGGTGGCGATTTGAATTTTAGTAAAAATTTCAATAGTGGTTCAGTATAATAAACTAATTTTATGAGAATTTTTATAGAGATTCAAAGTCAAAAAGTTGTCTGAAAGGTGACTCGAGCGGTCGAATTTATAGAAAAATTGGGTCTGGATCATTAGAAAACTGGGTTTGTGCACTAGGCAGTTGGCGCATGCACCAGGCACTGAGCGTGTGTGCTAGTGGCTTAACTCATGTGCTAGGGGCATGGCTCACATGCCCGGCTTACAGTCCTAAATCAATCTGACTTGGTTCAATTTTTTGGACTTTTTGGGTTTAGTTTAGGTCTTATTTGAGTACGATTTGAGTCTATGGCTCGTATTGACAGGCCGCATTAAATAGTTAAAATATGGGTTCACAGAAGGAGATGGGCCATAAGAGGAAACATCATTATTGAATTAGAAGGGTAATGGGCAAGATCCTAAAGAAGCTGGACCTCAAGAAGCCCAAGAGGCTAAAATCACCTCCTCGCCAGGAAATGGAGCCTCCTCCAGTTACTCCAGCCACCTTAGTTGAGGAAGAAGAGGAGGAAAGCAGTGAGACTGAGACTAAGACCCACTCCAGTTGCTCTCCAAAGATAGAGACCCAGTCAAGCTCTGATTCCAAAATCGATGAGGATGTTGTGGCCGACGAGTCTGGTGGTGAGGATGACTAGGCCACCACCCTTTGATAGTTCGGGGCCATATTTTATCTTTCACTCAAACTCTCTTTTTTGTTATTTTATTTATTTATTTGGTATTTGTACTTAATTTGGTATTATGGATTTAGTTTTTACTTTGCTTGAATTTAGATGAAATGTTTATTCTTTTGTGGTTTCTTTACGAAACCAAAAATACTAACCTTGGTTTGTAGCGATAAATTAACTACTTATCTCAGATTAGTAATTTAGGAAGGCTAGACACCTTCCGTTTTAGGGTAGTATTTCTTTCCCCCTTCTCTTCTTTTAGTCTTTTTACACACATTGAAGGCAATGTGTGGATTATGTATATGTGTGTGTGTGTGTGTAAGGGGGGGGGGGGGTAGGGGTGGTGTTGGGGGGTTGATTTATTGAATATGAATGTTTAAAATTTTTGTTATGCATGATTGCTTGCAACAGGAACAACAAACTTAAACACTACACATACAGGTTCCATAATGCAATTTTGCTAGGACTTCAAAAATTGGACAATTTTTTTAATCACTCATTCAAGTGTTAGCTTTCACAATAACTTCACTTTTTGATTACACTCTGAACATTGTAGTTGATAGTAGGAATCCACCTTGGCACGATTCCCATGACTAGGATCTAGGGCATTTAGTCACTATCGAATGTTTAAACCTTTTCTTTGGCATGAATTAGGTTAGAAAAGTAGAGCTAGTACTTTAGGACTTGATTGATTTTCGTGGGAAACAAAACAAAAATAACAATAATCAGTGCATCGATGTGAAAAATATAAAAAAAAAGGGACTTTGAAAATTTTAAACTATTATGCTGGTTTCGTATTACAAAAAGCAATATCTAAAATTGTTTCTATGAATAGTTCTAGTAGCTGACTAAACAATTTCGTGACTAGTTGAGTAACCGAGGTCGGCGCCAAAAAGTGTTTACTTTCGCATAAAAAGACTAGTGACGAGTTTAGCTAAGTCAGGTCCCTAAAAAAATGGAAATGTCATGATTGCTTGCATGAATAATATAAAAAAATTTGATTTCCAAGAAAAGTTAGTTGAGTGCCTTAAGGAATGTTTAGGTTGGATGACTTGATACTAGCTATGTTTTTTAGGACTAGACGTTTGACTTTACGATTTGAATGCCTTAGGTCTAGGTCGAGGGTGCCTCCATGAATTTCGAATTCAACAGCTTTGTTCCTGGTTCAGTCATTGAACCGAAGTGTTGCGAAAGCTGGATATCTCTTTAAGTGATTATTATTATTTCATTTGTCCTATCTTTTGGTCTTGGGAAAAGAGCATTTGGAACTTATGTTGTTGTTGTGTTTAAGTTTCCTTAAGGACAAGCAAATGTCAAAGTGCAGGGGAGTTTGATATTGTTGGAAAATAGCATAATTTTTTTTCTATTTTTGAACCACATTTTGAGTTGGACCCTCTTAATAAAAGGGGAAGGTCTTGGACATTTTGGAATCTATGTCATGAGAGCTTCGAAATGATATATTATACGCTCAAAATGGTGGTCCAATGAATGAGAAATTGTCTCACAAACATACACACTTGACATGGCCAAAATGATGGAAATGGGACTTAATACCACATTGGAAAAAGATGAAACCATTTCTTAGATTATATATAGGTTTCCATTTTATAATGGATAAAAAGACTTTGGGGAGAGGCTTTCTCCACGTGTGCAGGTGGGGTGTAAATCTCGACCATCCCAAGCCCAAAAATTACATTCGTGCCCACACGTCTTGCGTATAAGAATGTCGGCCCAAAAACTATGGGCTTAGACAAGTCTAAATTTTGCTATTTTTCTTTTGGAAAAATTACAAACGAAATAGAAATCTGCATGGCCTGAAAGGTGATTAGCACGAGCCTATGAGAATATAGGTTTGGATCATACACATCTCTTGATTGAGATTGGAAATCGACACCAGCTAAAAAAGTTGATGCACGGGGTCGTGCGAATGAGGGTTAGGCCCATGCATCTCTCTAGACTGGAATGGAAAATGAAACAGAAATCTGCATGACCTGAAAGAGGTTTAGCATGGGCCGTGCCGATGTGATTTTGGCCCGTGCACCTTACTGTTTATGCTAGTTACATGTTTAAATTTTCAAAATTAAGTGTGTAACTCATGTCATAATGTGATAGTTTTTCAGATTTATCAGAAATTAAATAGTACTTTAATTTTCTAAAACTCCTAATCCACCCATGAATCTATAAATTGGTGGTCTTCCTCCACTTTGGAAAATAATGGATACATATATCAAAATCCTAGAATTTTTTTTTGCATTTTTCCTGCATCTCAATACTCTCTCTGTTTGAGTTCATACGCTACAAGTTCGATGGGATTTCTCGCTATTGTTGAGCGAAGAAATTGTTACTCATTGTATCTTGGGAAATGGACACCGATTAAACCTACAACAATAATACGTGGTGAATCTGTTTTAAGGAAACTGATTCATCCAAGCCTCGAGTTTCATTTCTTCCTTTTATTTTATATTTAAAATTATTCTATTTATGTTTTATCTAACTAATTTTTTCTGCAGTTTATTTTTCAATTAATTTCTATTAATTGTAATTGATATACTAACAAATTTCCTGCAAAAAATTTTGGAGAATTTTAGTAACTGAATTTGTTTCATTTTTGCACCTTTTACTACTATTCTTAATTTTATTTTATGTGTTCTTCAACTGGTTTAATTTTAATTCTATTTAAAATTAATTTTTATTGTAATTTCAATTTTCGATTGCTGTAATTTTTATGTAATTAGTTTCTAAATTACAGAATTGATAATTATTTTCTGTTGCTGTAATTTTTGTAATTACAGCTCATACTTAATTATCTAATATAATTCCTACAATCTTAAAACAAATTCATTTGAAATGACAACTGAATTGGATGGACAAAACCTTCCTAACACCTCTGTGGTGTATACCTCTATGGCTACTACTTCTATCACCTTTGTGGTGAATGCTATTGCTGTCACCTCTGCGGTGAAAGAACCTGCAGCTGTGCCAATTTCGGTCAATCATGCAGAAAGGCCTAAAAAATTCAACGAACAGAATTTCAAGAGATGGCAACAGAAGATGTTCTT
The DNA here is from genome assembly GCA_948294925.1 of Codiaeum variegatum. Lineage (NCBI taxonomy): Eukaryota > Viridiplantae > Streptophyta > Magnoliopsida > Malpighiales > Euphorbiaceae > Codiaeum > Codiaeum variegatum. Next base: position 10,323 of record CAOJBK011028426.1, on the reverse strand, counting down.
CTACCTGACCACCTTAAACCTTACAAAGTTCTTGACTGAAGATGCTCCCAAGCCCAAATAGGGGGAAGCAATTGTTCAAGTTGCTATGGCAATCGATGCTTGGCACCATTCGGATTTCTTATGTAGAAATTATATAATGAATGGATTATATGACACCTTGTATAATGTATACATAGGAAAAAGTACTACCAAAGAATTATTGGAGTTTTTAGACCATAAATATAGAAAAAAGGATGCTGGCACTAAGAAATTTGTTATAGGCCGATTCTTAGACTATAAAATGGTAAATGCTAAGACTGTAATGAGTCAGGTATAAGAGTTATAGATTATTCTATTTGAAATCCTTACTAAAGGAATGACGCTAAGTGAAACCTTTCAAGTGGCAACCATCATTGAGAAGTTACCCCTGCTTGAAAAGATTTCAAGAGCTACTTGAAGCACAAGTGCAATGAGATGAATATTGAGGGGCTAATTGTTAAACTCTAAATTGAGGAGGATAATAGAATGGTTGAAAGGAGAGGTAATGTTGCTATGGCTAAAGACAATATGGTGGAACATGGGTAAAGTAAAAAACGTAAGAAACACAATAAGAAGTCCAAGCTAGGACCTAAGGGTGAAGTCTTTAAAAAGAAAGCTAATTTCCAAGGGAAATGCTACAATTGTGATAATAAGGGTCAGAAGGTTTCAGATTGTAGATTACTAAAGAAGCATCGTGAGGCAAATGTGGTGGAAGACATTGCTGATGATGTTTCAAACATGAGTCTTAGTGCTTAGTTTGTCTAATGAATAAGATGTATGTTAATCAAGGGCTTTTAAAGCTCATTGTAATGACTAAAATGAATAAAGGTAGTTGCTTTGCTTATTTGTTTGGATTTTCTAATCTATGGGATGGTAGGTTTGAACATGTTAATTTTAATTCTTCATGAAAAATAATTAACATGTGACATGTTCACCAATTTAAAAATTGACAAAACTTGTGTTGAGACAAACTAAGAAATGGTAATCACTTTCATTGATGATAACATAAAATTTTGTTATGTGTATCTAATGAAAAGTAAAGATGAAGCCATAAAGAAGTTTATTCTCTATAAGAATGAAGTTGAAAATCAACTAAATAAGAAAATCAAAGTGTTAAGAAGTGATAGAGGTGGTGAGTATGTTGTTCCATTTAAAGATTTTTATGAGAAAAATGGAATCATACATCAAATCACAACTCCTTATTCACCTCAATCCAATGAGATGGCTAAAATAAAGAATCGCACCCTAAAAGAATCGGTCCTATGGCTAAAAGGGGAAGTTGTGTTTTCAGAAAATTATCTTTTAAATAAGATACTCAGAAAGAAAGAAGAGAAAACCCCATATGAGTTATGGAAAAATAGAGTCCCTTCTTACAAATACCTACGAGTGTAGGGGTGTTTATCTAAAGTGAGTTTTCGTTGGTTATGCACGAAATAGTAGAGCATTTTGATTTCTTATGCATGAGTCTAAAGTTCTAGACATTCACAAGAATATGATAATAGAATCAAGGAATGCATCATTCTTTAAGAATGTGTTTCCATGCAATTTTGATGCATTAAATGAAGGATGAAAAACTAGTCGCGCAGTGGAAGCTAAAAAGATTTTCAAAAATCCGATGAGACTCGATTTTTTATTTTTAAAACTTTTATAAAACATTTACAATGCCAAAACTCTTTTAGCATGGTTGGTTTAGTTATTCATTAAACTCTGTAATGAATTACTAAACCTAGGATTGGACCCAAATTCACATCATGGATACTTTACCAATTATTATGGAAAACACAATAGAAACAAAGGGGGGATAAAATGTATAAAATACCTCAACTCCCTACTTCGTTTAGCTCCTCAAGTGCGAAGCCTATAGCTTGACTCACACCGAAGCTTTGTCAATGGCTTGTGTCTCCTTTTCTTCTTGAAGATGCTTGAACCCTCTCTTGGTTGCCCAAATTCTAGGTTCTTGCTTCTTAGTTGAGAAATGGAGACCCTTGGGGATTTGTTTAGACTTTAATTTCACACACACTCTCCTTCTCAAGGTTTTAGTAGTAGAGTTTAAAGTTGAACTCTTCTTCAAAAATAAACTCCCTATCACTAAAATGGTGTGTAGATTTGAACTTTCTCTCTCTAACTCTTAGAGAGCTTCTCACTCTAGATCATTGAAGAAGAAGATGAATAGTTATTTTTCAAATCTTATTAGGCAAAAATATGATGAACCACTACTTACATAGTCATGCTTATTCCAACCAAACTTCCTTAAATTAAGGAAGAGTTAGGGAAGATGACGGTATCTTGTGCTAACAACCTTTGACTTAATTAACCAAGTTATTAGTCAATTAATCAACTTGATTAGCACAAGTTATTAGTAGGAATCACTTTAGCCAATAATCAATTACATCGCATATAAATTAAATATCACTTACCTTAGTCCATATCAATTTAGTCATGCCCATTGGTATCTAATACAAACTATGACATAATTGAATAAATCCCACTATAAATTAGACTTCAAGACATGATAACATCTTTGTAAATTTAAATACAAGTCTAAACCAATAAAAGTTAATAATTAATTAAAATCTTTAATCAATTATTAACATGGTTAAAAACCAAGCCATGGGAAATGCTTTATGGTGTGTGACTTACTAGGTTCATGTTCTAATTAGCAATGGGATAAAGAAAACTGTTTTCTTCCCACAAAATATGTAATCCACAATGAGTGATGTCTAACATAACATATCACGACTACCTAATTAGAAATGAATGTCGTTGATAATATCCTTGACATTCATGGACCTCTTAATTATAATTACCGTGCACTCGAATCCCTTCATTATGAATTCTCAATCTTAGCTAGGGTCATGGAATAGTCAAACCCTATATGCTAGATCATATGACTTCTATCGGGTTCTAATTCTCGATAAACTGATTCTTACTATAAACTCTTTCTAGTGAATCTTTACTACCTTGGCTAAGGATTTATGAATCGAGAACAACCAGAAGTCATAGGATTCCTTCCTTGTTTACCCAAGTTAATAAATTCTTTCTTGGAGATCACTTATCTCAACATACCACTAATTATGGCCACCACATGCCATATACCAATACTTGATTTGCATCGGTATATAAGTAGTAACAAACCATAACCACCAATATGTTAGATAATATGTCACCTCAAGTCTAAGGATTATATGCACAATTACAATCTAGATGATCAGACATTGACTAGTGGATAAAACCCATGTGTCTATCATTTAATGTCACTGTTCGACTTACTCATCTCATGAGTGCCCATATGTTGTCACGACATCACATGTCTGTAGTGTGAGACTCACTACCTCAATACCAACAAGTATCTCATACTCATCATGGATGACAATAGAGGTGACGGTCTCTCCAGATTAATAATGTTCCTACCAATAATCCTGTGACCGTGAACTTACTTTAAAGTCTATGATAAAAAGAATCTGTCTCCAAATTCCCAAACTCTTTGAGAATAGATTCTCTTACATATAACTTAAGGAACATATATACGTAATGCACTAAAATGAAAAAGATCATTAAACGAAAACATATATATTATTAGCCATTAATGGATTAAGATTACAAATATATACATAAAGTACAGGCTCTAGGGCATACAACCCTAACATTAAAATGGTCTCATGAGACTATTGTTGAAAATAGTATAGATGAAGATCAAGAAGATGCACTATAAGAATAAACACATAATGAAGAAGCACAAGAGACTAAGGTTAGACATAGTAAAAGGGCAATAGTAAAAAAATCTTTTGGTCCAAATTTTATGACCTACTTACTAAAAAGTGAATCTCAAAACTTCAAAAAAGTTGTAACTTCACCTAAAGGCCACCTTTGGAAAGAGGCCATAAATAGTGAAGTTGAATCCATCTTGTAAAACCATACCTAGGAGTTAGTGGACCTTCCTCCTGGTTGTAAACCATTAGGGTATAAATGGATTTTTAAAAGGAAATTGAAATCAGTGGAACGATTGATAAGTGCAAGGCTAGACTTGTAATTAAAGGTTACAAGTAAAAGGAAGGCCCTGACTACTTTGATAAATATTCTCATGTGACAAGAAAAAACTCCATTCAAATGATAATTGCCATTACGGCATTGCCCAATCTTGAAATACATCAAATGGATGTAAAAATGACTTTTCTAAATGGAGATTTAAATGAAGAAATCTACGTGGAACAGCCTGAAGGCTTTATTGTCCCTGGACAAGAAAGAAAAGTCTGTGAGTTGGTGAAGTGTTTGTATGGCTTAAAATAAGCACCAAAATAATGGCATGAAAAGTTTGATCATATGATGATCACAAGTGGTTTCAAAATCAATGAACGTGATAAATGTGTTTATGTCAAAGATATAGAAAATGGCTATGTCATTTTATGTCTTTACGTTGATGATATGCTCATTGTCGGAAGTGATGAGCATATGGTTAAATCTACTAAGAATATGGTGAAGTCAAAATTTGACATGAAAGACATGGGTCTTACTGATGTCATTTTAGGAATTAAAATATAAAGGACTTCAAAAGGACTCATTTTGAGTTAAGCTTATTATGTTCATTAAATTCTTGGTAAATTTAGCAAAGATGATACACCTATATCAAGAACTCCTCTAGATACGAGCTTGCATCTATCAAAGAATAGAGGAGAAGGCATTTCTCAAGTGGAGTATGCTAGAGTTATAGGACATCTAATGTACTTAACCAATAGTACATGACCAGACTTAGCATATACAATAAGCAAAATTAGTAGATATACGAGTAATCTAGGTGTGGATCACTAGAAAGCTATCGTAAGAGTACTTAGGTATCTACAATACACTTGTGACTATGGGCTATACTACACTAGAGAACCATCAGTATCAGAAGGATATTCTGATGCTAATTAGATCTCTAATATGAAAGACTCAAAGTCTACCAGTGGCTATGTGTTTACACTAGCTAGTGCAGCAACGTCATGGAAATCCTATAAACAAATGATAATCGCTAGGTCTACAATGGAATCAAAATTCATTGGTTTAGAAAAATGTGGTGGGGGGTATTCTAAAATGGCCAAATCCTATGTCAATAATATGCTTACATTGTGATCGTCAATTTGCCATTGGAAGGGCACAAAGCGACATGTACAATGGTAAGTCTAGACACATTCGTCGTAGATATAATACCATTAGACAACAAATTTCTATTGGAGTTATTTCCATTGACTATGTAAAGTCAAAGGATAACATAGCAGATCCATTAACCAAAGGGTTAAATAGATAATTAATAGAGAAGTCATCGAGGGGAATGGGACTAATGTCCGTTAGTTAAAAGGTTATTGCAAAGGAAACCCAACCTAGTTGACTGAAGATCCCAAGGTCTAGGTTCAAAGGGACAACCAAATAGTAAGATACCTTCTTAGATCACATTGGGAGGGGGGTGAGGTTATCCTCATGTCCATTCCTATGATAAAATAGTGATGTAGCAAAGATAAGGTTGAGCTATGCTCTTAATGATTCGTAAGAAATCACCAATGTGAGAGAAAAGTGGGGCCGCTTCAAAAGGAATTGTTTATGGCACAATTCTTAGAAACTCTTACAGAATCAGGCAGATGTTTAGGGCCAAAATGAACATAACCATGAGAACTAAAAAGTGTTAAAAAAGAATCATATGTGTAATATATCATCATTTACATGAACGATAGAATAGTTCAAGGACATCACGTCTATTGATTAGCAAGTAAAGTAAATATATTTCATAAGAGAAGGTTTAAAGGTAACACCTTCCTATACCATATAGGTTTTGATTCAATGAACTCAATCCAGTCAAAATGTTTTTGGTGTCAAAACTGAGCGATTTTGTTTTACTTTCAATTTTCATTCATGTAGGGGATTATTAGAAAATAGCATGATTTTTTTCTATTTTGAGCCTCATTTTAAGTGGGACCCATTTAGTAAAAGGGGAAGGTTTTGGATGTTTCAGAATCTATGACGTGAGATGATATATTATATGCTCAAAATGGCAGTCTAATGAATGAAAAGTTGTCTTACAAAGTTACACACTAGACATGGCCAAAATGGTGGAAACGGGACTTAATCCCACATTGGAAAAAGATGAAACAATTTGTTGATTTATATATAGGTTTCCATTTATAATGGATAACAAGCTTTTGCGGATAGGCTCTCTCCACGCGCACAGGGGGATGCAAATCCCGACCAAGCCCAAAAATTCTACATGTGCCCGCACATTCTGCGTACACGAATGTTGGCCCAAAAATCATGGGCCTAGAAAAGCCTAAATTTTGCTCTTTTTCTTTTGGAAAAATTACAAACAAAATATAAATCTGCATGACTTGAAAGGTGATTGGCAAGTGCCCTGCGGATATGGGTTTGGACCATACGGATCTCTGGACTGAGATTGGAAATTTACACGAGTTGAAAAGTGGATGCACGGGGCTGTGCGAATGAGGTTTAGGCCCTGCATCTCTCTAAACTAGAATGGCAAAAGAAAAAGAAATCCACAAGACCTGAATGAGGTTTGGCATGGATCGTGTGGACATGATTTTGGCCTGTGTGCCTTATTGTTTCTGTCAGTTATAGGTTTAAATTTTCAAAGTTATGTGTAACTCATGTCATAATGTGACAGTTTTTTAGAGTTATAAAAAATAGTACTTTAATTTTCTGAAACTCCTAATCCACCCTTGAATCTATAAATTGATGCTCTTCCTCCACTTTGGAAAATAATATATACATATATCAAAATCCTAGAAAAATTTTCTACATTTTTTCTGCATCTCAAAACTCTCTCTGTTTGAGTTCGTACGCTACAAGTTCGACGAGATTTCTCGCTATTGTTGAGCGAAGAAATTGTTACTCGTCGTATCCTGGGAAACAGACACCAATTAAATCTACAACAATAATAAGTGGTGAATCTGTTTTAAGAAAATTGATTCATTCAGACTTTGAGTTTCCTTTCTTCCTCTTAGTTTATATTTAAAACTTTTCTGTTTATGTTTTATCTAACTAATTTTTTCTACAGTTTGTTTTTCAATTAACTTCTGCTAATTGTAATTGATATACTAACAAATTTTCTGTAGAAAATTTTGGAGAATTTTAGTAATTGAATTCGTTTCAGTTCTTCACCTGTTATTGTTGTTCTTAATTTTATTTTCTGTGTTCTTCAATTGGTTTAATTTTAATTCTGTTTAGAATTAATTTTTGTTGTAATTCAGTTGTAATTTCAATTTTCAATTGTTGTAATTTTTATGTAATTAGTTTCTAAATTACATAATTGACAATTATTTTCTATTGCTGTAATTTTATAATTACAGCTCATATTTAATTATCTAATATAATTCTTACAGATATTTGACAAAATATACTAGTTGTTCCAATATTCTTAGTTGATTCCATGCCATAAATTGAATTTAATATGTTTGCTCTAGTGTGTTTCAGTCCTTTTTAAAAGTTTATAAAGATTCTGAAGCTATACAACAACACTTCAAAGTTCAGGCTCAAAAACCAAGAAAAAGGGTCAAAAATGGAATGAGAAAATAGGTCATAGGATTACCTCACGGTCTATGGCACGACCTGTGAGGCAACCTATGGTAGTAGCCAAATTTCAGTTCTTATTTATGAGAAACAGTAGCGTGGCACGGTCTGTGACACAGACCTTGACCGCAAACTGTTTCTCCAAAATTTATCCTTTGACTTGGCACAGCCTGTGGCACAGTCCGTGACCCAGACCATGACAAACAGTCTAACTTTTTATAAAAGTGAAATTTTTAGAAAATAAGGGGGTCTTGGCCAAAGTTTTACAGAAAAACATCTAAGGGCTTCCCTAAAACCCTAAAAGTGCCAAGAACTAAAGAAGAAGAAGAAGAAGAAGAAGAGATCAAGGAAGTGTTTTCAAGGTGGATTTTCACTCATTCATCCAAATTAGAGCAAGATTTTCAAGGATTGGGAGGATTAATTCTAGAGTCTTCATGGGTTCTTTAATTTTCTGCACTTTCTTCTTATTTTCTTTTTCTTCTACATTCATTATGCACTAAACTCCCTTGTCTACCTAGATTAGACAAGTTTATCTATATTGTATGGATTAGTTAACTCTTTACTCAATGAATGTTGAAATTTCTTATCAAGTTATGCTTTTGATTGAAATTTTTTGCAAAATCATTTACAATAGCATGCTTGTTGATGATGAATGTTGTTCTTTCTTTACTATAAATAGAACCTAAAACACTCAAAACCATATCGGTTTATTGTGTTTGCTAGAGATAGATGTACAAACACCTATGGCTTCTAATTTTCACTTAATTTTATTGTAATTTCTAATTGAATAAGAGTGAGAAGAGATTCCACTTCTATTACTTAGAAATTAGGGGTTTAATCTCTTGATAAAAGGTTAAACCTAGTTTTTGTAAAATACCCATTTCATAATTGATTAATATATTCATTGTGTTGTTAATTAATCTTGCAATTTGAGTTAAAACGAGTCAAAATCTAGGTAGACGCTCTATCCATCGTTGAATTCTTCCTCAATCTTCAATTTTTTCTAAAATTTGATAGTTTAAATCAGTTTAAAGATTAAGTTAGAAAATTTTAGTTCCAAAATCAATACTTATTGTGAGGTAAACAATAGTAGAGGAGAGTGAGCTAGTGTTTGACCAACTAATCAAATTTTCCTTGGGAGAACGATACCAAGACTCACCTGGATTTATTATCTGATACGACCCCGTGCATTTGTGGGTGTTAGCGGTGGAGGCTATTAGGTGTTCAGCACAGACCCTACTAAAGAGGTAGCCTATGTGTGGTTTAAGGATCATCTGACCAGCGGCCTGCTACTGAAGTGTTCCTTCCTTCAGAGGTATCATGGGGTCCTGTCTTAGCCCCTTACTATAAAGAAGTCCTTAGGTGGGATTTAGTTTCTTCTCCTTTTGTGTGCATTTTCTTACTTTTCCTAGGCCGAGTTTTACTTTATACCTTTGCAAATATTCTTGTTGATGATAAGGTGAACACTACTCGACATTCTAACTGTTCCACCTATTAGATGTTTCTAGATTGAGGCTTTGAGGCTTCAGATTGAAAAGGAGTATCATGAGTCGTTAAGGCAAGGAAGAAAAGAGTATATATTCTTGAAGTGGAATAAGAAGGGTTTTAAGGATTTAATCTCAGAATCTAAGGGGGAGGCTCCTGCTAAAATAAGAGTTGAAGATGTTGAAGAGGCAGAGGTGCCTAGGAAGTGGAGGGTATCCTAGAAGAGGAGGTTACTTCAGAGGAGGGGGGTTCTTAAAAGGAAGAGAGCTAAGATCCTGAGGTGCCTTTAATAAGTTAAAAAGGTGGTGTTGTTGCCATGTCATAGATTGCTGGTGATTCATAAGGGGTCATTGTGGCAAAGGCAACTTTGGCTTAAGACTCTTTAGGGGGAGTGCCTGAGCCTGTATTAGTGGAGATCTCTTTGGCTTAAGACTCTTCAAGAGGAGTGCCAAATCCTATAGTTGTCATTCCAGAGGGGCAGAGGAGTTTAAGGAGGCTTCATAGGGGGCCTCGAGTTTCTGAACAAGTTGAGGAGTAGGGTGTGGCTGAAGAGCAAGGCGCCAATGAAGATCCTTTATGTTAAGGGAAGAATAGAATGTATCATTTCACCTTTCAATCTAGCACCCATGATAACCTGTTGAGCAGGTGCCTTGAGTTTAGGAAGGTCGACGAGTGAGTGGTGAACTTCATCGAAGAGATCATGCTTGACTAATCTTCTTTTGATAAAGTAATGACTTTGTACCTAAAGCATATTGGGGCAATCAATGATGGGAACTTGATGGTAGCCACTTATCGTGATTTTTATCATCTTTCTTTTAACAAAGATTGGGGTGCCTTGACCCAATAGGGAAATATTTATTTTGGGGAGGTTTCAAAGAGGATTCCTACTAGGCAAGCTTTGGTGGCAAGACTTGTGGCTCCTAGGGTTCCAAAGGGGGAGACTCCTAAGGCCACCAGGGAGAGATTGTTCAGAGGTATGACTTTAGAAACTTCATCCTCTTCTTCTTGTGCTAGTTCCTTTTATTTTATACCACCTTCTTCCCCCTCCCCTTCCTAGTCTCCTTTGTTGTCTGAGGTGATAAGGAAGTTAGCTAAGGAGTGGTATAGGAGGAAACCCGCTTTCACCATTGCTCTTCTCCAAGTTGTATATCCCAAACTGGTAGAGGAAAGGGGTAGGGTCCGGGTGAAGCAGTATGGCAGGAGGCTTTACAACTTCTCTAAGCTTGTCATTTTTCTTATCCATATGTTTATGGAAGCCTCTGCACTTGA
>CAOJBK011027998.1:0-13728 GCA_948294925.1 Codiaeum variegatum | reverse complement strand
AAAAGATTTTATTTAAATTTTATGAACAGTACAAATATAATTTGTAAACATACCAAAGTTTAAACTGATAATTTATAATAACATAATCAGAAAAAATAATTCAAGGATAAGATTGGAATGTTGTTTGTGGGCTAGTGGGCCAAAGATGATTTGGGCTTAAACTCATTGTCCAAAACCTATAGGACATTTCTCCGATATAATAAATTCTGCATTTAAACAGTTTAATTGTCATATATACATTAATTATTTTTAAAGATTCAGATTAAAATTAGTGATTTTTTAATTATTTTTAAAGGTTCAGATTAAAATTAGTGATTTTTTATTTAAAATTTATGATTTTATTTTTAAATTTATATTATTAAAATGATTAATAATGATAATTATTGATGAGAATTTATAGTGACACTCTAAATAAAATAATTAAATTATTCTTATTATTATTATAAATTTTTTTAAACTATTTATAGTAATAAATGTATAGTCATTACAAATTATTGTGTTGTGTCAGCCTGGAGAGGCAAACGATCGTTCAAAAAACTCATCTCTGACCTGATAGTTTCCTCGGGATTGCTGTTGATTTTTTTTTTTGGTTCTTGATGATATTATTTTTATATAATTTTGTCTCACAATAATTTTCATCTAGAAGAAACCTGCAATTTATTTTCTTAAAAAAGTTGTAGATCATTTTGAGAAAAAAAATTCAATTGATATTTCATTTGTATTTAAGAGTTTTTTTCAACAAATTCAAATATTTAGCGAAGAATTTGGCGAACTGAACTATCTAATTTTGATTAAAAAATTTTTATACAAATTTAAAATATTTAATGAAAAATTTTAGAAAATTGAAGATCGTTATAATTTTTAAAATATAAAATTTTCTTAAGAGTAAAATTATAAAATTTTAATTATTTGTTTATTTCCTTAAGTATATAAAAATTAGTTTTAATCATATGTAATACTTTTTATATATAAGTTATGATTTAAGATATTTGATCTTGATTAAGAAAAGATTCCTTACATCATTAATAATTATTTTTATTTATTTCATTATATTATATTTCAATGTTTTATTATTTTCAACTGATAATTTAAAATAATGAACACATATATAGCTCAGTTTTGATCTAATTCAGTCTCAATAAAACACTTAGATCTTGACCGAACTCTGTAGTACCCTGTCTTATTCGAACCTCAGTCTCACAACAAGCTTTATCTCTTCTGAACTTCGGAGGTTCGGATTCCACAGCAAACAAATGTCACTTATCCCATGGAGAGGTACACTGCAAAGTGTCCGGAACTGACACGTGTCCCCTTCAATAGGATTTTCACCCTATAAATATAGATCTCAACAATTCAAACGAGATAAGGAATACTTTCCTCACAACCTAATATCACATACAGTATTCCATTTGAGTTACAATCTATTTCTGACTTGAGCGTCGGAGGGTTATCGTTGGACATAGTGTCCGGCCACCCCTGACCACTGTCTTATCTGTGCAGGTTAATTCTAACTTGACTAGTCGGAGGGTTATCGTTGGACATAGTGTCCGGCCACCTCTGACCACTGTCTTATCTGTGCAGGTTAATTCTAACTTGACTAGAGTCATTCAAACTCAACATTGGCCAAGATCCACACACATCAAACACTAATATGATATATATATTTTTTTGCTAATAATGAACACTTGTGATTTTATTGCGATATTTTTCAACCCAATTTTTTCATATTAAAAAAAAAAAGAAATTTTAAATTATCAGAAAGGATCACTTTTGATAGAATTGGGAACTCTGAATTTAATGGAACTTGACAAACTGCAAAGCTATTTTGCATTCATTTCATTTTCAGTCATACTGACACCATTATTCTGATTTGTTGACTATACTTCTCTTTTATTTTCACACTACCAAAATATTTAATATAATTAATAACATGAAAAATCAATATTTTTATACAGTGGTGTTCAAAAAGTATATATTTTTGAAGAAAAAAAAATATTGAATAGCTAAAGTTTAATTAATTAAAAATTTAAAATGCATGAAGTTTTAAGGAAGGCGGAGAAGTCAAAATAAGTTGTTTATAACGTCAATAATTAAAAAAAAAATTATAACATTTTGATTTATTTTAAGAAAGAGACATGATAATTTTTATTTATTTATTAATTGTCCATTTATAAATTCTTATGCGTTTGTGTAAGATGTAAAATTACAGAAAAGAGTGGGACAAAACAGAAGGAAAAAAAAGTTAATATGAATCAATTTAAAAAATGTTAGGGTTTATTTGTAATTAAAGATAAAAACATCTCTACTTTGAGGACTTCTTCACTAGATTTTGAAACACCCTCTCTTGTTTGATGTTTAAATTAATGAATTTAAACATACTTATAAATTTTTTCCAAAAAAGTATAATCTCTTGTACATAAAAAAAGGGAAATTATTTAAATTTTAAACATTATAGGAAAGAAAAATTAAAATATGAAATGTATAGTTAATTAAAGGGTAAATTTTTGTTTAATCCCTATATTTTGACTAAATTAACACTTCACTCTCTATATTTGATGAAACTAACAATTTAGCTCCTCTATTTTGATTTCACTAACAGTTTAGTTCCTATGTACTTTCATTTTTTTTGTCTTTCCATAGTTTTTTGCGAAATAGTTAAAAGGGCAATATATATAGTCGTAATATAACTGATTGAAATCTAAATTAAACAATTATGCTTATTTAATCAATTTTTTAAGACACAAAGTTTTTAATTTTTTTTCATAAAATAATTGACTTAATGCATGTTTTTTTTACGTTCATATATTCAATTAGTTATATTTCAACTATATTTGTTGCATTTTTTGTCATTTCATAAAAAACTAACAAGAATACATAAAATAAAATGACATAAGTACTAAACAGTTAGAAAAATAAAAATAGAACGACTAAACTGTTGATTTCACCAAATACAAGGACTAATTTATTAATTTAATCAAAATCTAAAGATTAAATAGTAATTTATCTTTACTAAATATGACAAAAAGTGATACCCATAGTAGCAGCGAACGAAATGGAAGCAACTAATTTAAAAATTTTATCGTACTGTATTCTCTAGATTAAGTCGTTTGATCCAATGATAGGGATTGAATGTTTGATAATTAAGAAGAATGCAGGAGAAAAGGAATCATGTTCCAAAAATTAAAACAAATAAAGGGTATCAAATGAAATGTGGAGGGGTAGAGAAATATACTATAAGACATGTATGGGAAAAATAATTATTTAAATATAAGAGAAAGTACCTTATTGGGAGACAACCCCCACATGAAAAACTGGAGATTAGTAAGCTCTCATTTGATTATAAATAATTATTATAATTGTCTTTGTTTTCTTTTCTTTTAGGGTTCTTGTCAATGGGGCCTTTTTGTCAAACATATGTGACCCCTAAATCCTATTTCAAAATATCATCAAACATGGTTTAGATTCTTTTAAAACTAACCTCTTTATTAGTTTTCCATTGCCTTAAAATTGTAGCAAAATGTTTTTTTTTTATATTTGTTTTTATCTTAATCTAATTTCATGTTTCAAATCAAAATGATTTGTCAATTTCAATGGAAAATGACTCAATATTTTTTCGTAAATTGATCACTTTTTCAATAATATATAAAAAAGAAGTACTCCAACCATAGAAAATAAAAGTTTATAAGCGTTTGACCCAAAAAATTTTGTCAAGTACTTTTTATAGTTATTTTGTTAAAAATAAAGTAATTGTACTTTATTTGTAAAAAAAAAAATAGTTTTTTCATGAAAAATAAAAAAAAAAATTATATTTTTTTACAAATTTAATTATTTTTTCATAATTCATCTTAAGTGATAGAAAAAACTTTAAATTTTATGAAAAATAATTTTAATAACAAATATTAAAATAATAAAAGTAATTTTATAAATTTATATACTCATAAATCTTATAAAAATTATTTAATTTATGAAAAATATAAAAATATTGTTATTATTTTTTGTATAATTACGAAATTAGTTTTCATTTTCATAAAAGTATTATTTTGCATAACTAGTTAGTATTTTATAAATTTAAATTTTATTTTTATATTTAAAAATAATTACTAAAAATTGGATGATTTACAAAAAATAAAAATGAAAATTTAATTTTTTTCACAAAAAAATGTAACTTTTTCACAAACAAAGTAAAGTTATTTTATTTTTAACAAAATAACCATTGAAAACACATAGTAATTTATATAATGCCATTATATTTCTCCTTTTTTTAAACTTTTAATTTGCTAAATAATAATGCACATTATTACTTTTATAATTATTTTTACTTAGCTTTAAATTACCCAAAGTTTTCTTAGTTAGTTTTAATAAGAGAAAAATTCACAAGTATATGTATAAGACCTACACTTTTATATTTAAATTCATTTTAAATTAATATTTAATTTTAAGTTCTAATAATTCCATATTAATTTTAATATATAAAAAACTTAAAAATAAATTTTATATAAATTAATTGATCAAATCATTTTATTTATATATACACACACCAAATGAAAAATAATGGTGAGAAGCACATCATATATCATATCATACAAGTAGATATCAATCATGTCTATATGGGCATATACCTTATACCCCACAAATATTTGATATTACTAATTTAAAAAAAAAAAATTCTTGCCATTATTGATTTTAAAGTAGAATTCAAGAATGAATCAATTAGACAGGAAAAATGTTATGTATTTTATTTTTCAATTTATAAGTATTATATTTTTGGTTTTTAAAATTTAGGTTTACATCATCATTTTGTAAATTCTTGAAATAAATAATTTAATATTAAAATATATTAAAAATGTATGAACTTCATATATGCTTAAACATTGAATTTCATAATATATTCATATACAATCTCTTTTTTAATATAATATTTAAATGATTATAACGAGAGGATAATTAATTTATATTTACTTAAAAATAACTATATGATATATAAAATAATTGAATAACTAACAATAATACAAAGAATAAGAAGAAAAAGAAAAAGATGAAATTCAAATCCAACTCCATTAAATTGGTAGAAAAAGGAAAGAGAATCTGAAATTATGGGAAAACTGACAAGTGGTTGGAGAAGATAACCTAAAAAGTGATGAAAGAATTGCAAGTTTTTCTCTTTTTCTTTTTAACATAATATTAATAAATAATACTAAATAATAATAAATAATAGCAAAAAATATTAATTAGATAAAAATAAAATATAATACAATTTAATTAAATATATTTTAAATATAAATTTATATTAAAAATACATTTAATTACATTACATAGCATTTGTACATCCAACCAAACAATTCTTTAAGTGATTCAAGTTGTATAAAAAAAATCATGAAAGCAATAATTTAAATTTATTATACATGATTTTTTCATTTAATTTTAATTATTTTGGTAGACTTTTTACTGTCTTCAAAATATATATTTAGTTATTATTTTTTTAAATAAAATTATTTTAATTTATTTTAAATATATAATTTAAAATTTTATAATATTATTTTATACTATACATTTTAAATCATTTAAATTTATTATATTTTATAAAAAATTATGTTAAAATATTTATAATTTTAATTCTAAAAAATCAACTATAATAATCGTGACGTGAGAGTGATGCGGGTCAGAAGATGGAAGAGTGAGCCTTAACTTATTTGAATCGTTGGGATTACGGCAGAAAAAATCAAACTTTGAAGGACTATAACTTTTAGATATAGAAGAGTTACATGGTTCATAATATATCAAATTGAAACTCGTTCAGAGATCTAGATTGATTGAAAGGTTTACCTGTAATGGCCTAGTTTGAGGTCCAAAAAAAGACTATTTAAAATTATTTTGAAGACTTTTAAAGTTATTGCTTTATTTTGTATTTTTTTTATTTTGGATTTTTTTTACTATTTTAGACATTTGCTGTTTTTAACTTATTTTGTTAGAATTTTTTTATCTGTCATTTAAATACTGTTATTTTTTTTTGTGTGGATAGTTTTGATAATTTTTTGGAATAATAGAACACTAAATTTGTTCAATTTCGGTATTCTTTTGAATAAACGATTTGGATGTCTAAATTTCTAATATTTTCTTAAAAATCAAAATATTTTTAAATGATTAATTTCCGGTATTCAGTGAATCAACAAAATTTAATATTACTTGTTACTTTTTTTGTTAATTCTGCCTCATTAGAGAGAGTGTAATAATTATTTGTATAAACATTGAAAAAACAAAGAAAATTTTTTGTATAAACATATTACAAATTATGCAAAAATTACACAACCTTTTCTCTCTCTCTTTTTTTATATCCTAGTTAGATATAATTATCACATTTAAAATTATTATAATAATATTTTGACATTAATACATTCTCTTACTTAAAAAAACAAAAAAAAATCATAATAATTTTTAAAATATAAATAACATAAAATAAAATAAAGAAAGAAGGAATAAATAAGATGTACATAGTATTATGATTGAATATGATATTTGAAAATACCGAATTGAATCGAAGCATCAAACTAATTTAGTATTATATTATAAAAATTTTGGTATTTTTGCGTAAAATTATACCGAAATTTTTAATTTGATACGGTATTGATTTTTAGCTCATATTCGAATTGAAAATCGTACCAAACTGAATTGTATTATACTGATCTGAAAGTACCGGTATCGAATTAAATATTAACGTAATATATATATATATATATATAAAATCTTTAAAATATAAATTTTAGGTTCTATATATATTAATTAAATTTATATATTATATCAATTAATTGATATTTATATAAAATTTATTAAAAATTAATATTTAAATCTATTATATATGTAAATTAAATTTATTATTATATTAATTATATAAATAAATTTTAATAAAATTATTAAAATTTAAATTATAAGTATATTATTTAAAAATATTTGATCGAATAAAAATATCAAAATATTATATTGAATAAATACTGAATTATTTTAATATTATATTGTAAAAATTTTAATATTTAAAATGAAAATTATATTAAATTTTATTAAAAAATTAATTTAATACAGTAGTCGTACTTTTTTCATGATCGACTTAAACAAGACGTCGGTGAGCTGTAGGCAGAGAGAGCCAGCTTTCTTGACTGGCTACTCAGAGCAGTTAATGTTGAGGCACACGTGCGTATACACGTGGAATGTTATGAAAGGTTCCTACATTAAAAAACATTGTGACATTACTACATTTGTGTCTACGTTTCAACCTTGTCAGTTTTGCACGTGTTCTCTCCTCTTCCTTGTGGGTCCCTTCTTCTACTCTTATTTCCTCTAACCTTGACTTTCATTATGTTTTTTATTTTCTTAAAAAAAATTAACCATTTCCATTTTAATTAGCCATTTCTCATTTGGAATTTTAAAAAAGTCACTATCATTGATTAAATAACAATTTTATAAAATTTCTTTGATTATGGGCTTATAAGGCATAGAAAATAGGTTAAAATAGACAGGAGGAAGAAATTTCCAATACTTAAATCAGTAAGGTTAAAAATATTTTCTCTGACATTTTGTATTTTTTAAGAGTGAAGAATTAATTTCTATATTAACTTTTTAATATGTTAGTAATATTTTAATGTGGAGTATATTCTCAATAGTTTCTTTAATAGAGATAATTTTAATTAAGTCTAATTGATACACATAAATTTATAATATAAATTAGCTGATATAATTGAAAGTTCAACATGAGCGAAGAATCAAATTTGATTGCCATCAGCGAGCAAAATACAACTAAAATATCTTTTTATGAAACATAATATGTAAATTTTACCGAAAATTAGAAGAGTAATTGAAATTTAAAAGAATTCAATAAAAAGAAGTGTAAAGATCAATTTACACTTTGATATCATGTTAAGATTGTAATATAGATTTGGAAGAGCTAATATAAAAGTTAGATGCTAAAGGTGCATTTCTATATTAACTATTAATATGTTTGTTATGTTTTAATTATTTTATAATAAGGTGAGTGATATATTCGAATGCTAATTAGTAATTGATATGGGTCATAATCGGAGCGTAAAGGCCCAAAGTTTATAAGCTCTTGTAAAGTGGCCTTTTAATGACCTAGAACAGGATAGGCCCAAGCCTAATATCTCAAAGGGAGGGCTTCGGCGCAAAGTGTGCCGAAGAGATCCCAAGTAGTGGGGCTCATAGTGTACATACGAAAAGAATACTCCTAAGGACACGTGTCAAATCCTCACTTGGGACCACTTTCATTGGTTCATCAACAGCCTACACGTGGCCTTCTCTCAATACACCAAATGTCCACCTTAAAAATCTTCTAAACACTATAAATACCTCATATTGTCACACATTTCAAAGTATGTAATCCTAACCCAAAAACTCCAAAACCAATTTTACTCTAAAGGCCCCTCAGAGCCTAAGGTATTATCAACCCATTTCTGACTTGGCGTTTGAGGGTCTTTGACAGGCTTAAGGTCTGGTCCTCTTAGCTCACGTTTGCTCATTAGTGCTGGTTCATCAAGCTCAGTTTGTTCCAAAGTGTAAGGGATTAGAAGTTATTAGGTCCTGAATCCATCAAATTGGCGTTGTCTGTAGGAACTCGATTTTAAAGTCTTTCCTGATATCAAATAACTATTTTCTCTTCGCTCTTTGAAGATAGCCATGCCGACTTTCCTTTATTCTTTAAAAGCTTGCACTTTTTAGAGATTCTAAGTATGGATGACCCTCAGAGTATTAGACACAATGTCACTGATGCATCATTCAGTCATCCTATTGGTAATGACACCCGTGAAACATCAACCCCAAACACTTCAACTTCCCCTAACCTAGCCTCATCTTTCAAGCCTTAACTGATCTCCTAAGACGTCCCCTAAGAAATGCAACCTTCACCACATTCCCACCCCAAGCCAGCCAGTGCATCACCAAACATCTCGCCCGAATTACAAAATGTCTTAGGTGCACTAACACCTCTAATATAACTCTTACAGAATTAGATCCCTAAAGGCAAGATGCCAATGAAAATGCACTAGCTAGCCTAACCAAGACAGCCAGAATAATGCTATTCCCAGCACACGAAGGAGAAGATGGGGATAGTATGCAAGCATCTATAAGTAGGCTAAGGTTCGAGATAGGAGCTGTGAGAGAAAATCATGAAGACCCCAAGGAGAAGAAGGGCAAAGACCAAGGTAAGGGGCAAAGAAGGGGAGGTAGGAGAGAAGGTGTGGAAAACGAAGGGAGCTGTTTGGACTTTATGAAGTCCAGGTTGGGAGAGAATGAGGAAAGAAGGGAAAGAATAAGTCACTCCAAGAGAGAGCATAGTAGGAGAAGGGCCTCTCATAGATCCAGATCCCGGAGAGAGTATAAGGCAGTAAATCGTAACCCCCAGGACATAAGAAAGATGGTGAAGCAATATATGGAGGAGTTAGGAGGAAAGAAGAAATTAGGGGATAAAGATTTGACCATTGAGTTGAAATCCCTATTCATCCGAAGGATAGAAAAATACCAAATGCCCAGTAAGTTCAAAGCCCCCAACATCACCAAATACGCAGGTTCTACAGACCTAAGAGCCCACACTTTGAACTATAAGCACAAAGTAAAGTTACAGACAAGAGATGATGAAGCACTTTGCAGGGCTTTGAGGGGGTCAGTGGACAGGACAAAGACCAAGTGGTATGAGAGTTTGAAAGAGGGAAGTATATAAAGTTTTCAACAAATGGCAGGGAGTTTTATGAAGAAGTTCACAACTAGCATCCCCATCGAAATGCAAACTTAGGCTCTAGAGCTTGTCAAACAAGGTTAGGATGAGTCGCTGAGGGACTTTTTAGCTAGGTTTAACGCTAAAACCTTGAAGGTAACTCGATTAGACCAAGCAAGGGTATTAGAAACTTTATAGAAATGCATTATGCACATGAAATTTTTCAAGAAATTGTCCAAAGATATTCTAAATAGTCTCGAAGAAGCTCTGATCTTAGCTCATAAGTAAATTAGGCAAGACGACGCCTTTAGAGTGAGCCAATTTGCTCAAAAAAGGAGGGGAGAAGAGGAGGATTCCCCTTCAAAGAGAAGTAAGAAGAAGGAAGTTAGGGGAACGAGCAACTCCAAGAGCACAACTCCTCAGTCGAAGGAGAAGGAAAGGGAGCTTGCTAGGAGAACTTTCGATGTAACAAAACTTACTCCCCTGAACACAAGACTTGAAGTTATCTTCGTAGCATTTCAAGATCAAGCGATATTATAGAGGCCTAAACCGATAAGGAGAGATCTTAATAAGAGAGACAAGTTAAAGTTCTGCAAATTTTATAACACTCATGGTCATACCACTGATACTTGCAGACATCTAATGGAAGATATAGAGCGATTAATCAAACAAGGATATTTGAAGAGGTTCGTAAGAGATAATAATGATCTCGAATCACCAGTGGTAAACAATGAGACTATTGGGGACATTGCTTATCTTACTGGGGGGCCTCAGGAAGAAGTTACAAGCAACAACAAAGGCAAGGCAATCGCCCAAAGTAGGGAAACACTGGAGTTTGTGTTTTACAATGGCCAAAAGTAATAGGCTAAAGAGGAAGGGACGGTGGCATAGAGGAGAACCGAACCAATTGCCATCAAGGCAATTATTGCCAACTACATATGTAAAGGATCTTGGTGGATAATGGGAGCTCAACTAACCTATTATCCATCAAGGACTACCAAACGATGGCAATAAAAGATTACGAGTTGAAAGAGCTCAAAAATCCAGTTAAGACACTAGATAAAATGAAAATACCTGCAGCAGGTTATATCAAGTTACCCTTCACCGTAGGGGTAGCTCTAAGAATGTGACGGTGATGGCACTTTTCGTGGTGGTAAAAATTTCAATGGCTTATAATGTCTTGATAGGGAGACCATTGCTTCACGATTTGAATGTACACACTAATGTCTGGAGTGGAAGAGTGAAGGTTCCCTTATTAGATGGAACTAAACTTTGTTTATATAGCACACACAAGCAAGAATTTGAAACAAACTTTACTCAAAAGAGGAAAAGCTTAATCCACAACCAAATAGAGGAAGTGTGCATGGTCTAAGAAGAAGAAAAGACAGAGGAAGAGTGGAGAGCTCATCCGTTGGGGATGTTGGAATCATTCTTAGTAGAGGTAGGAAGACTAGAAAGATGTTTAAAGGTGAACCAAGAGTTGATGGAAAAGGCTAAAGTAAAGGAGTTCTTGATAAGTCACAAGGAGACCTTCGTATGAGAGTCCTCGGAAATGCCCGGGATAAGTTCGGAGGTGATGACTTATAAACTCAATGTGACCCAACATGGAAAGATGCTCCAGCATGGAAAGACAAGCAGTGATTCATGAGGAGGTAAGCAAGTTGATGAAGGTCGGATTTATTAGTGAAGTGTCATACCTAGAGTGGTTAGCTAATGTGATTCTAGTGAAGAAAGCAAATGGGAGTTACAGAATGTGTGTAGACTTCATGGAACTTAACAAGGCGTGTCCAAAAGATTCCTACCCATTGCCGATGATAGACAAATTGGTGGACTCCACTGCAGGATATAAGTATCTTTCCTCCTTAAATGTCAAATAAGGGTACCACCAAATCAAGATGGACCTCAAAGATGAAGAAAGATTGATTTCATCATTGAAAAAGGCACCTATTGCTATATGTTTATGCCCTTTGGACTCAAGAATACAGGGGCGACGTATCAAAGATTGATAAATAGGATCTTCAAAGATTAGTTGGGAATGAACCTAGAAGCTTATGTGGATGACATGATAGTGATAAGCAAGAGCTTCGAAGACCATGTCAGAGATTTAGGAGAAAGTTTCAAAGTGATGAACTAATATAGGATGAAGCTAAAGCTGGAGGGGAAAGTTCTTGGGTTACCATGTGAGTGAAAAAGGAATCGATCTTAATTCGGACAAAATCCAAGCCATCTTAGAGATGTTAACTCTAAAAAATGTGAAAGAAGTTAATAAACTGACTAGGAGGTTAGTGGCTCTTAACAAATTCATCTCGAAGGCAATGGAGAAGTACTTACCGTTCTTCAGAAAAATAAGAAAGAATGCGATCTTTGAATGGATTGAGGATTACCAAAAAGCCTTCGAAGAGCTCAAAGCTTACCTAGAGTTTCAAGCAAGTACTAAGCAGGCCATTACAGGGGGAGGAAGTACTTATTTATCTCTCGGCATCCCCATAAGCCGTCGGAGCTATATTAATCAGGGAAGAAGAAGGAATTCAGAAGCTGATATACCACTTCAACAAGGACCTGAGCTCAACTATTCTTCCATTGAGAAATTAGCTTATACTCTTCTATTGACATGAAAGAAATTTAAAGTTTATATTCAAGCTCACTAAGGAGTGGTGGTGACAGATAAATGGCTGTAGAAAACTCTCCATAAGTCAAAAACCTCTGGAAGAATGCTATGTTGGTCCATGGAGCTCAGACAATACACCCTATAGTATCGTCCTCGAGTAGCAATTAAAGCCCAAGCACTAGCACATTTCATCTGTGAATGCTCATTCCTAGGAGAAAGAGAATGAGGGGTTACTGACCAAAAAGGCAAAGAGGAGGATAACTTAGCAACTACTTGGGAGATTTATAATGATGGAGCGAGCACCCAGAGGGCTAGTGGGATAAGGATTGTCCTTCGAAGCGACACTGGAGTCCTCCTAGAGTATGCCTTAAAATTGGACTTCCCAATAAAAAATAACACAGCTGAATATGAAGCGTTGGTGCAAGGACTCAAGCTGGCTGACTTCCTCATGGAGGAGAGGCTGTGCATTTGCAATGATTTGCAACTAGTATTGGGTCATGTAGATGGCTTATTCGAGGTAAGAAAGTAGGAAATGGCCAGATACTTGGCCATAGTCAAAAGATAAATCTAGAAGATGGAAGAACGAGGGGTAAAGGTAGAATACAGAAAGGTCCTAAGGCTTCAAAATTATCGAGCGGACAACATGAGTAAATTGGCAGTAACACACCCCTCTGGGTATCCTGATAGAGTTTTCATTGGATCCTTAACAATCCCTATTATAGTTGAAGGTGAAGAAGTGATGGAAGTTTAAGAAGAGGAGCAAAGATAGATCGACCCCATCAAAGCCTATTTAGAGAGAGGCAAGCTATCACAAGACCCAAAGGAGGCTAAATAGATCAAGAGGCGTAATGCTTAGTTCTCCATTCATGACATCACATTGTATAAAAGGGCATACTTACTCCCTTGGCTAAAATGTTTAAAGCCAAGCGAAGTGAAGTATGCCCTTCAAGAAATCCATGAAAGCTCATATGGTATGCACATAGGGGGAAAAGCGCTGACAGCTAAAGCACTTTGGCAAGGATACTACTGGCCAACAGTGAACATGGAAGCAAGATCTCTGGTGAAGAAATGTTCCTCGTGCCAAAAATTTGTAGATTTGGTGAATACCTCAAGAGGTGAGCAAGTTCCAATCGACAACTCTTGGCCCTTTGCCAATGGGGAATAGACATTGTTGGCCTTTTCCTTATGGCTCCAGGGTAGAGAAAGTTCTTAGAAGTAGTAGTTGAGTACTTCACTAAGTGGATCGAAGTCAAACCCCTGACGACCATCATTGTGGACAATATCATCAAGTTCATATGGAAAGAGCATTATCTGCAAATTTGGCATCCCCTATTAGCTCATTAGTGACAATGATAAACAATTTGACAATGTAAGGATAAAGAGCTTCTGCGAAGGGCTAAGTATCAAG
>CAOJBK011027839.1:0-10800 GCA_948294925.1 Codiaeum variegatum | reverse complement strand
TGCATGTGACTCTCTGTTTACAATATATAAGTATCCTCAAAGTGATTATTGAGAAAGATTCAAAATTTACAGTGAGGTAATATGGGAGAAAAATTAAGAAAAGTGGAATCAGAAATTGAAAAGCTAAATGAATTTTTTTTAAGCATCAGCCAGACAATGTGTATGCATGAATTTAACAGACAATGTGGTTCATAAAAAGAAGAAAAAACTGAAAAAGACTTGAGAGTTCAGAAGATAGTATCCAATGAAACAGATGACAGTATCAACATGCATAAAATGTGGGACCACCGTAATCTTCCTGCAATTAAAAAAAAAATTCATTCTTGACATGACACGACTCGAACCCGACCCGAAATTACCGAGAAAAAACATGATACGAATATGAAACAATTTTGCCTAATTGTTTTATTTTTCATTTTTTACAAATTTCGAGTATGACATGAAATCGACACATAAAATGAAACTCAAACACGACACGATAACAGGAATTTCCAGCTTGTCAAACAACATGGGTAATTTCGTCATCGAATTTTATTTCAGAAATCCTGAACAATATGATACATCAATTGTCACAATTATTCAAATGAGTACAGAAGATCACTTGTCTTATTGTATCTTTACAAAATGTTTACAATTCCACAAATCTGTTTGTATATTACAGCCAAGGCATTTATGCCCATATGTACATCTATAACTGTAGTAGCATTGAATTTTCTTCTATTCAAAAACCACAAACAAGCAGAATAGTTTGAACCAAGGCAATAGAGTGTGTAATTTCTGTTTTTGGTTTAATTCAAAACTTGACTAATCCTTCTCTTGGGACCCATAAAACTAGGTACTTTTTTAAACTGCAAAATCATGTAACAAACGAGAATTGCCAAACCTGTCCTGTTGTTTTCCTGAGTCGATGCAATGATAATCGACTGTATCGGGTCCCATAGATGCTGCTGCTACATTGTTACCTCTGATATGGTTCCCATCAAGAAAAGCATTGGTTTCGTGCCGATGCAATCCCAATGCAAGTGATACCTGATTACCAATTGTAAATCCGCTCAACTCTGATATATCATAAGAAAAAGCCGCAGGCATAAGATTCTGACCACCATGTTGACCACATGGGATATTCTCATCTGGATAAGAATCTGTGGCACTATCACCTAGAGAACTTTTTGCTGTAGTTTTGTTCATTTCTATATAGTTTCGGTCACGAACTTGCCTTGGGTGAATGCTATCAGCAGTTGTGGATGTCATACTGTCCTGCAAATCGTCTTGCCTATTCTCGCATAGCAAATGGTTTTCTCCACATGCTTTAGTAGCATCATCCAGAGAAGATTTAGAGATTGCTTCCGAATCACTAAATTCTTCTTTGTATATTTCCTCAACCATGGGCTTCCAAAGGCGCACACGTGCATTTATGAACCAGTTCGCAACCTGATCCCAGTAAGACATAAATAATCAGAGAATGGCCCAAGAAAAAACAAAGCTTCATCACTCAAATGGATCTTGTGTTATTGTTCTAAAGAACAAATTGTTCCTGATCATAAGGCTATTAATACTCCATGAACGTTGTGAGACCCTTAGACAAGTAAAACGTATAGATGATCTATGAGGAAGATTAAAAAAAAAAAAAAGATCTCTACCTGGTTTCTAGTCAAGCCTGTCTGCTTTGCTAGCATAATTTTCTCAGAATCATTTGGATAACTGTTAATGTGCAAATAATAAAAAAATATTAATCAAATGATCTATGGTATGTAATGAATATAAGTGAGAAGGAAAGCAACTGGATACTTACGGGTGAAGAAAATGCTCAAAAAGCCAAGCTCGAAGGATTGAAACGGAGCTCTCTGGAAGACCCCTTTGAGGCCTCCATGCATGTTGCATCACCCCAAGCTGCTGAAATGCTCTCTGTTGTCTAAGTTGCTGATCCACATAGCGGAGACGCGGTATCCTTTCTTGATTATTAAATGAAGTATCATGCTCCCCAAGTCTTTTCCTCATTATTTCCACTTGGCCACTGATTGCATCTCGCAAACACCGGAAGTGACAAGAAATTGTTTGTAGAGCAAGTGCTGTGTATGATTTAGCTGCCCCATGACCCGCAACCAAGTCAAATGATGAAACCACAATTTGCATTTGATGGCTATACTGTCTGTATCTTCTATCTACCTATAGTACAAAGCATTAGTAACCTCTCAAGCAACTCTTTAATAATTGTTGAGATAATATCCCCAAATCGAAAAATTACAAACATGCTCATGGTATATAATGCTTCATGCCTAATTAGTTAGTTCTAACCTTTTAGCCATGCATGAGCCTAAACATTGTTACCCATTCACAAATTCTCACAATAATACCACAGAATCAGTACAAATTGGGCTTACCTCATCCAACATGGACAAAAGCTTAGTCTTTTTGTTCTGTAAATCCTGTTGTTCTGCAGGAGATAACTCGGAAGATGGATTGGCAACTGACTCACTAGGGCCAGATGACATCGCATTTGACGTAGGAGGGATAGATTTCCCATCAGTCTCCTCAGTGTCATCCAAACATTTGTTGGATCGACGCTGCTTCAGGGCCTTTTTGACGTTAACTACTTCATCGAGCAACTCTTGTGCTGGCTTAAGGTGTATAGAGTTGAAGTTAGAATTAGCATAACCTGAAGGTGCGTACATATATGAATCAGTGTGGCCATTTAAGCAATGAGGATCTTGGTGAACCTCCGCTTTCATACGGTCATGGTTGCCCCCAGAAAAAGTGGGCAAACACTCGGAATTTCGCAAAACTAGGTTTGGGTTTGGATACTGAAATGGTTGCACAGAAACTGCAGATTGCATCTCTGTGCCAAGGCTTAAAGATAATCCCTGAGACAGAAAATTCTGCTCACTGTCTAGAATGCTAAGCTGTGTTCTTGAAACAACATGTGGTTCGTCATTAACATGGTTGCCTACTGGATGACTGGCTGCTGAGTTTAACTGTCCATCAATAGACTGCAATTTTACTGTGTCACTTGTAGGTGGAATGAATACCACCTCATTTCTATCTCCAGCCGATGTGAATTCAGTACAATTGTGAGAAGACAATGAACTCCCAGATAAAAACTCTGAGTATGACCCAGCAGCAGAACCTTGGTTCATATAAATTGTCATGCCACTATGATGGGATGGAAGTTCTGAATAAGAAAAAAGTTTCTGAGCTCCTGAATACGGGTTTTGCAAATTGTCTCGCTCGCTACTTAAGCTTGAGTAATAGGTAGCCATCATCTTCTTCCTGTCACACTAATCGCCGATCAAGTAACTGATCACCAAGAATAATGTCCCAATCGAAGCACCATCACATAACAAATCCTGAAACGGAAAACCCCTCTTACAGATCTTGCAAATTTAATTTATTAGTTACATTAATTTTAAAAAAAAAAACTTTTATTAATGTATTTTTCATCATCAATTCTACATCAAAATAATGAAGTTACACTCATCTTCACAGATGAAGCTAGACATTTTCAGAGGAAAATTCAAATATAAAATAATGAAATCAAGGTATTTCAATTAAGAAAGCTTAATTAGAGTGAGCCATGGCCATACAAGTAACCCAGCTAAAACTAATCCTGACTCTAATAATCATGAATTAAAACAAACAAACCAAAATCAGAAACATAATCAAATCATAAAACTCAAAAGCACAACAACCCAATTCAAAAACCCATAAAAAAGTTATAATCTTTAAGCAAAGAAAGCCACCTCATTAAGAACCCATAATGAACAATACCAAGCTAAAATCCTAAAATTAAGCAACAAACCTTCATATATATTAAGTTTCTTAGTAGCTTCAAGTGATGATCACTATGAAAATTCCCCAAAATTCACATGCATAGGGACACTATGAGCAATCAATACCAATAATTCAGAGACAAAAAGGCAAAGAAAAATAGTAAAATACCTGAAAACCCCAGACAAGTGGTGCGGCTGGAATAGGCAACAGAAAGGACTCTAAAAAACACAGAATTTTTTTCTTTTAAATAAACAGAAACAGAAAACTAATCCCGAGGGACAAAGATACTATTTCCAAACATAAACAGAAGCAAGCAACCATTCTCTCTCTCTCTCTCTCCTTATCAAAGGCACATTGACGCAAATGGTTTTTTTTATTTATTTTTTTTTATTTTTTTATCATTATGGACCAACAAGAAAAAGGAGAATATAATAATTACTTTAGTTGAATAATAATGGAATAGTTTAAAGTGTTAAGTAACAAATTTGCCCTTATAGTTTTACCAATGTAGCAATTAAGCCCCTATAATTTAAAAAGTAGCATATATATCCTTATATTTTTTAAAAATAGACTAAAAATGTCCAACTGTCATGTCATTCTAACATCTGTTAAATGTAATTTTATTTATGTGACTTTCCTCCAATAATTAAGTGACATGTGTCACTAAAGTTAAATTTTTTTACTAGTGATATGTGTCATTTAATTATTGAAGGGTGTTAGATAAATAAAATCACATTTGGCTAGAACTTAACAAATGTTAGAATGATATGACAGTTAGGCTTTTTTAGTCTATTTTTAAAAAATATAAGGGTATATATGCTATTTTTTAAATTGTAGGGGCTTAATTACTCCATTAGTAAAACTATAAGGGCTTATTTGCTACTTCACCCTAGTTTAAAAGAATAATTGTCTGGTGATAGCTTCAGGTTTCTCACGTGTGACAAAATGGAACTAATATAATTTTTAAGGTACATAAACTTGTAATAAGGAATGGTGTAAAGACGGTTGGTTAAGGCAAATAACTTTGGGTAAATTATTATTCTATTCATTATGAAATAATTGGTTATTACACTTATTAATGATAAATTTTAATCTTCAATCATTTTTAAAATACATAAATAAAAATTTATAAAAAAAATAAATTTATGAAAGTACTATTCGACACTAATACATTGATATATTTTTTATATTATAATTTTAAATATTTTTTTATAAATTCGTTTTTCTTACTTAGATATGAAAAATGAAACAGTTACTTATTTGAGAATTAAGAGAGTATTTAATGTCTAAGATTTGGCAAATTAATTATTTTATCCTCGTATTTTGGAAAACAACATGGGAAGTCTTTAAAGTTTGGTCAAACTAATTATTTAGTCCATAAATTTCTTATTTTTAAGGTTTTTCGTTGGTCGCTTTTAAAATAACGTACAAGAATAGAGGAGTCTAACCGTTTAATAATCCTTGAAAACGAAGGTCAGTAGGATATCAAACAAACGTCAAACAAGATTTTTCAAAAAACTTTGTCGGGCCTGAGTTCGACGTTTTACTAACCTCTGTTTTTAATAATTATTATATGATTAGATTCCTCTCTTATTGTACGTTATTGTAAAAGTGGCAAACTTATGAAAAATCTTTAAAATAAAAAATGTAGGACCTAAATAGTTAATTTGATCAAACTTTAGGGACTTTCTAAATCGTTTTCCAAAATATAAAGACGAAATACTTAATTTAATCAAACCTTAAAAACTAAATAATAATTTACCCAAAAACTTTCATAGGCATAAAATAGGAAAATTTAGTCCACAAGATTATGGCTCAGCTAATACAAAAATTCTCAGAGAATGCAATTTTAATACTCCCTCTGTATTAAAAAGATAGTCTCATTTAATTATTTTTTATGTTCCAAATTATAATCCAATTTTAATTGTTAACGAACAATTAATTAATCTATTTATAAAAATACCCTTAATTAATTATAAAAATTTAACTCTACATTTTTATTAACCATTAACAATAAAGGTAAAAAAGAAAATTATATATGAAATTAATTATAATAACTATAATAACTATACTTTCTTAATCTATATGAAAAGGGCAAATGAGACTATCTTTTTGAAATGGAGAGAATATTAATCTTGAGTTAGTTACTAATAGCATGTTTGACATTATTGTTGGAGGTTGTAAAAACGTTTTTAGATTTTTTTTTATTTAATTTAATGAATTTTTTAATTTTTTCTAAAATAAAATTTTCAAAATTGCTTTTGGAAAAAGCATTAATTTACATGTTTTTAGAAAAAAATAGTTTTGCAAAAGCATTTTTAGATAAAATATAAAAAATTATGTCAAATAGTACTTTTGACAAACTCAATATCTATGACAAATTATTAGTTGGATCAGAAATAGTCAACTGGCTGGATCTGACCCACCAATTTAGTAATTGTCGGAAAAATGCGAATTTATGTGTTTGTGTGTCAGTGTCTTTTTTATTTACAATAATATTCTTACAGTTGAATTCATTATATTTATGAAAAAATTCATTTAATTTATATATATATTCACTATATTTATAATAATATTCACCAAGTTTGTTTCATTACGTTTGTATATATATTCATTATAATTCTTATATTCAATATAATAAAGTATAATAAAATTTTATATTTACTATAATAAATTATGAAAATTTTATATTCACTATATCAAAATGTTACATTAATTATAATAAACTATGAAAAATGAAAATTCACTATATCGAAATATTACATTCACTATAATAAATTATGAAAATTCTAAATTCACTATATCATACCTTAAATTCATTATGATAAATTAGCGAACTTATTATTTCACAAACATTTTTTACAAATTTTAAAGTGTATATCTAATATTCAATTATTTTTCAACAAATTTTATTTTTTTCTTTATTTTTTTAACAAGTTTTATTTTACTATTCACTTATTTTGCATTTTTTTTCCTTTTTTGAATAAAAGGAAACATGAACATAGAAAAATCAAAGCATTACAGCTAGCTAACACTCAATGGAAATCTAAGAAAAGGCCTTGTTCCAAAACTTTATTAAAAATAAGATAAAGTCACAACATACAACTCCAAAGGTATCCATCAACAAAAGCGATAGTTATAACAACCCAACGCATCAAAAGCAACTAAACTATTTGATGCAGAACTAGAAGCGGAATTGAAGTTCATGGAGAAATTGGGCCGCAAGTCTGGGCGTTAGGCCCAATTCAGCGACAAGGCCTAAAATTGCGGCCAATTTGCGGCAAGAGTTGTGAGTGTTGGATTTTTGTATTTCTGGAGCCTATTATCATTGGAAACGGGCCAGCGAACAAAACTCACCTCTTTTGGATGTGAAGTCTGTCGCTTTTTTGCCAAATTCGATCGTTTAAGCCCTCAAATTGGTATTTTTCGATTTTTGCTGTTATTTTTAAATTTCAAATTTTGTTCTTTTTGTTATTTTCCAGTTTAGGGTTTTCCTGTTTTACTATAAATAAGTCATATGGAGTTGTGAACAGCAGTTTTTGAGATTTTATAAAATTCTTTCCGAGAGTAGTTCGCTGGGTTCCATAAAATTCTTGGGCATTCTTAGACTAAACAGGTATTTTATTTATCTTTTGTTCGTCTTGATTATTTCCTGCATCACTATTACATGGTACAAGATAAGAATTCCACCACTCCCCTGAAGATAGGCCCAGTAAATCGAAGTCAATTTGTTCGTAATAAAATTCCATTCTCTATAAATATGACTAATTTGAAAGTCCAAACTATTCAATAGGTGCAGGTTGTCATTCCATTCCTTGCGTAAATGCCAAGGAACATTGGGATTGCAGTGAAACACCCATCTAACATCCAAAAATTGAGTTACTCTCAAACCAAATAGAGGAGAGATAATGATTCACAGTATTACGAACAACATGGCAAAAAGCTTTAAGTTCCACTTCAAAAGCAAAAAGATTACTACGAGGGAGAGCAAAACTCCCTACAGTTGAACCATTATGAAGATGAAAATTACCTCCAGCACCAACTAAACCAGGATAACAACTCACATAACCATCAATATTGCATTTAAATCAGCTATAAGGAGAGGGTAACTATCAACCCTCCAAAAGATGAGGGCTCGGGTAAGGAATGTCTTTCACTTTCAGTCTATAAAGAATTAAGAGATTTGTTTGAGAATTATTAATATAGCTTGGTTTGAAAATTTTAGCTTCCTTAACAGCTCTACATAAATGTCTAAGAGTGACATTTAAAGGAATAAAGTTATCTTAAAGATAGCTTGATTATTAGTTCTCCAAATCAACCAAATCACTTAAAAAACCCCCAACTCTCCATAAAAGTAAATTTGAGAAGAGAATTTAAAAGAAAGAGTTGAAGAGATAAAACCAATTACTGAAGACATATCAAGCCTTTGAACTTGAAATAAATCTTTTAAATGACTCCACAAGGCAGAAGCATATGAACAATGGAGGAAGAGATGCTCCACACAAACCACAAGCTGAAGCCATCACCCATCCACGAGATTGCAGAACCAAACCGACTAGCAGCCTGTTCAAGATGGCTTTCTAGCAGGTGAACAATTTCGAAGGGGGGAGATAACTACGCCAAACTTCCTTTCCCCATGCCACTTTCGAAAAATGAGACCTGTAGAAATCATAAGCCACCGTACAATAAAAGAGACCATTGTTAGAGAGTAACCATACGAAAGCATCATCAGAAGAAGCAAAGCAAACAAGCTATAGGTTAGCTACAATCTACGGAAAAGCAATAGAAAATGCCACCAGAAGGTGCCAACTCTCCTCCCAAAATATATCACTAATTGTTGCCTTTAAAAATTTACACGATTTAGCATGAATGTCACAAGCATCAACTATAGAGTAACCCAAGAAATTGGCAGTCCAGAAGTTCAAGGAAGACTAAACCGATGGAGTTCATTGAGCATTAGCTTGAATGTCAATAAAAATTTTCCTCACTAAACACCAAATAGAAGATCGTATGTAAGATGATCGAGGGGACCCTTTACTATTCAAAAATCTTTTCCTAAAAAACTGATAAATATCACCCATGTCATAGCAGATTTTCCAAGCTATGCGTGATAACATGGTTTTGTTGATACAGTGAAGGCGTTTTAGACCCGCTCCTCCATCAACCGAACGATAACAATCATCCCATTTGATAGCGACTAATTTTATGTTGCTAACATTACAAATCCACAAGAAGTTGTGCATCTTCTTCTCAACCTCCTTTAATAGAGAAAATGACCAAAGATAGATTATAAAGGAATGAAGGAACGCACCATAAATATCTGATTATAAAAGAGCCATACGACCAGACATAAATAAAGTATCACCCTTCCAATTATTTAATTTGCAAACAATACGGTATGCAATAGGCTTTAACCACCTCGATTTAGGGGACCCCAAAACATGGGAACGCCCAATCTCTTTAAAGCTTATTCCTACGATGAGCTGAGAAAAAGATCTGATTTAGACCAATTTATGAATTGCCCTGATATCGCTCCATAATGATTAAAAAGATTAACCAAAGTCTTCATATTTTAGATGTAGCCCTGCAAAAGATCAAAACATCATCCTCTTTAAAAATATGAGAAGGGCAATGAAGATCCTTTCCTCCATACATATTAGTGAGTTGGTTTGACTTAAAAAGAGAAGAAAGCAAATGACTCAGATAGTCTTCAGCAAGAAAAAATAAAATAGGCGAAGGGGGATCGCCTTTCACATTAATGTGCGCCGCGAGAAATTGAGAAGAAGCCTTTAGTAGCACCATTAATAATTACAGAAAGACTAGAATACTTGAAAATTGAATAAATCCAATCAAAAAATTTAGCAGAAAAACCAAAAGAATCAAGCACTACTAAAATAAAATCCCAACTCAAAGAATCAAAAATCTTTATAATGTCTAGCTTAAATGCCATGTTACCACCCCAAAAATTGGAATTCAACAAATTAAAATTTTCCAAACCTGCCACAATTACATCCTCGATATGGCGCCTTTTGATGAAACCAATTTGATTTTTACTAATAATGCAAGATGCAATCACACTAAGTCTGCTAGCTAGAATCTTAGAAATTATCTTGAAAAGAAAATTACTAAGAATAATGAGCTGAAATTGAGAAACATCATTAGCACAATCAATCTTCGGAATTAAGACCATAAGGTTCGTATTAATACCATTAAGAAGGCAACCATAGGAGAAAAATATTTTATAGTAGACCTCTTTTCCAATAATCGGCCATCAATGCTTAAAGAAATGACCCGTAAATCCATCCAGACTAGGGGCACTGCTTGGATCTAAAGAAAAAACAACATTTATAATAGTTTCATCAGCATGGATACCAGTGAGAGTCTCGCTGTCTTCCTCAGTAATTGAGTTTGGAATTATCTTTTTAATCATAGAGAAGTCACGAGGAACATGATCAGAATAAAATATTAAAATAGCATTACTAATTTTGATTAATAATTATTTTAGTTATTTGTTAAAATTTAGTTTTAAGTTTATGATTTAAAATCATTTACTATATTAGAATGTTATTTTTAATAACTAAATCATGTATAAATACATGCAAACATTTTCATTTTATTAAATCAATTGAAAATCATCAAGTAGAAAATAATTAAACAACAATTCTTTTATTTTTTATTCCACTTGTTTTATAATTATTATTTGGTTCTTATTTATATTCTTCAATTGGTATCAGAGCCACTGAGTTGTGGATTGTATTTTTCGACATTTGTGTAAAAAATAGTTGTACGTAAAAAATTTATCTTCTGCACAGTTTGAAACTATGAAGTTTTTTATTAGTTTGAAACCATACTTTCTTAGTTAATTACGATGATGCTCAGACCAAGTCACAATGGCTGAGTCAAATAATGTTGGTGTTATTAAAAAAATTAAATAATAATAATTATAGCATGTGGAAAATTTGTATGGAATCATACTTATAAGGTCAAGATTTGTGGGAGGTTGTTGCTAGAATAGATGTCACATCATTGCCA
>CAOJBK011027748.1:0-12930 GCA_948294925.1 Codiaeum variegatum | reverse complement strand
GAAGAGCGAAAAGAGTATTAATGGGCAAATTCTAACTAATTTCAAGCATTCTACTCGGTTGCTGGAAACATTACCTTTTAACTTTGTTCACATTTTTCTCAGCAAAATTGAAATCAAAGCAAACCCAGAAACCTAAAATTTCAAAAATAAAATAAAAAGTAGAATTGAACAAGCACAAAGAGAAGAATTTGAAAGAATAAAAAAGATACCTTGTATAAAGAAGAATCAGGCAGGAGAAGAAAGAGAAAACATACTTATGAAGCAAAAAGTGTCAAGTGGGTTTAGATTAGAGCTAACGAATCAGAGATGGGGCTTTATTCAAGGATTGAGCTGGCTACCTAGTATAAAAACTTTGAACTGCCACTTTCATTCTCTCTCTCTCTCTCTCCAAAAATCTAAAACACAAAAAATTTCTCTCACTTTTCCTTTTTTCATTTGTTTTTTTAATTCTCATTTTCGTCTGTAAAAATTTATAATTTATTTGAGAAAAAAGAGGTAAAAATTGATAATTTGTGGGCTAAAGGATAAAATCAATGTTTAGTTATTATGAGTGATTATTACTTAAAAGATTTATTTGGCAAAAAAAAAAATTTGACCCAAAAGAAAAAAAAAAAAAAGGAAGGCCATATACGAGTCCGCTTTAGGTGTATTATAGAGTACTCAAGGATAGGACTTGTGATGTGACCGTTGACTGGATTCAGGGCCTTGTAGACACCTATCTCTGACAACCTTCCGAACCTCGAAATAAGACAAACTTCTTGAAGGTTAAAAGGTTTAGAAGGAATCAAGGTGCTAAGGGGCTTAGACTAATCTTTAAATCTTAGTTGTAGCCGAACTTGGCTGATGCTGAGCTATATCAGTAGTCCCTCTTAAGTGTTAGCACTTTAAGGTTTCATAGCTCAAAGAGTGCTTGAGTAGAATTCACTAAGCTCAAAATTTATGTGCCTTCATTTGGGCGGCAAGTTTGAATTTTGAATTTCAAATGGAGGGGACAGGAAGGTTTACATGGCTTATAGATTGATTAGATGTGATGTTTCACTGCTTCATACGCGACCTTCTGTCAGATTTGGATGAGACCATTGCACTCTTCCATGTAGCAGTGCCTTTATTGCAGCCTATCCTTTCCTACCACGTGATGGGGCGTTCATTGGAGTCATGATGAGCCATTAAGAGTCATGATGAGCGTTAAAGCTGGTGACGATTACTGTTTGCCAATTGTCGGTCTCGAGTCATTTCTCTTGATTTTAATGCTCCTCAGTACGTCTATATAAACCTAATTTCTTCATCTTTCTCCCTTTTCTGATATCTTTCTTTCTTCTGCTCCCAGTTCTTCATTTTCTTATTTGCTTTCTCTGTTTTCTATTGTTCATTTTCTCTTATTCTTTTTCCTTCTTATTTACTACAATGGCTCACCCACAAAGACAACCAAAGAAACATTTTCTTGAGGTGGAGAAACTTCAAAAACAAAGTAAGGCCCAAGACATAGTGTCCTATCTGAACAACATTGTGAGGTTGCACATGAAGGGCATCACTCCCATGATCTTCAATTTTGGAGCCTTCAAGGAGAATATAGACTCCATGGTTAGGCTTATACGAGTTGATCTCTCTGACTTCAGTGCCAGAATCCTTTCGACCAACACAACGGTTGAGCTACCAAAAGGGGAACGAGACTACATCTGGTATTATGACCATCTCATCAAGGGTCTACTCTTCCCCCCTTCTCCGTTCTTCTGCCAGTGCTTTGAATATTTTCAAGTCAATCCTATGATGTTGACCCCCAATTCGATCGAGGAGCTCCACTACTTTGAAGTAGTTTGCTACGCCCTGGGCATTAGTAATCCGAGAGCAAACATGTTCCAGACTTTCTTCAACCTCTCTGTCTCTAGTGAGCCATACATATGGTGTTTTCAAAAAAAGCCTTGTTTGGGGCTAAGGAAAATAAGGTCGACGATTGGAAGAACAAGTTCTTCGCCGTGAGAGTATTGAAGCCCTTCAAGATGGGCCAGGTGGGCTTCGGGTTCACCGACGAGTATAGAGGATTGCCTAGGGTGGAGAATTTGAAGAAGAATATGACCCTCGCTAATGCCCAAGGCATCCTAGCCCTTGCCTCCTACCACCGCTTATTTGATCGGGGCTTGATTATGAGCTCCTCCTACCTTCGCCATGCTAACGGGTCCTACTCCCTACCTCGCAACGTGCGAAGGTCCTCTGGTAAGGCCTCGTCTTTTAGTACTTATTAATAATTGAACTATTTATTTATTTTTTTATTGACTTTGGATCTATTTGCAGAGCCCTTGGTAGATCAAAAGGCTAAGGTCGTCCTGAAGGAGGTGGCCAAGTCGATGGTGGATGCCTTCCCAGAGGCAAATAGACCCTTTTGCCCTATAAACAATAAGATATTCTTGCCAGTTCGATGCTTCAAGACCGGGCTGCGAACCTTGGAAGAATGTCAAGTTGTTGTGGCTTCAAGGAATTGGAATGCGAAGGTGTTCAAATATCGTTACTTGAAGAATTTCAGGGCTGAGAAGAAGGACCTAAAGTCTTCATCTGAGCGCGACCCTTCTACTCTTGGCACTGCTGCAACCAAAAGTAAATATGAAGAGTTGGCTGGTCCTTCAAGAGGGGACGTCGAGGTAGCCATGGATTCACTAGAGGAGTCCCCCAATGTGCCTTTGGTCCAAAAGAGGGGGGCAAGTGCTATTATTGAGCCTACTGGGGCGAGGCCAAAAGGAAAGAAATTAAAAAGGTTTCAATGAGAACCTATAGAGGTTGAAGAGGCCATGGCGCCAACAGAGGAAGGTCCCTTCTAGTTGGGGCAACCAAGGAGATTCCCCTCAGCATTCAAAGTGGGGTAATGGATAGGATCGTGAGGGATGATGCTGCATTCACACAAGTCCATAGTCAAGTGATGGACTTCCCAGATAAGGTGGCTTCCAACCTTAGATCCTTCCACAAGTTAAATAGTTAATACTACCAGCACATCCACGTGGTGAAGGATGGTGCTCTACTAGCGTAACAATACAAGAATTTCTCAAAGCTTCATCCCTCATAAGATTTCAAAAAGGTGACGCAATGGAGTATCCTCACCCCTAAGGACATATCAAGGGCAGTCAAGGATGTAGAGGCTTTAGCTAGGGCACTGGTACAGAGTCCACCCCAACCTTCTTCTAAACAACCCTTTTCAAGGTAAGAAAGGTGTCTTAACTCTCTTTAATTTGTTATTTTTTTTTCTTATTGATAGTAATTTTGTTGTGGCTTCGTGTGTAGGGGACCATGCAGCTAGTCCAACCGGTGGGGCTGAAATGAGTGCCCAGTCTACCTCTGTCTTTCCTGAGGCCGAGCATGCTCCTTTGAGGGATGTAATGGAGACCCAAGGAGCTGTAGGGGCCTTGGAGCCTCTTCTGAGGCAGTCACAACCTTTGGGGGTTGTCCAACAGGCAAGCAAGGCATAAGAGGTGAACCCACCAATGGTCCTGACCATTATTGAAGATAAACCAAATATAGGGGGCCTTGTTGAGGAAGATGAAAACTTGCTTGCTACACCGATGGAAGATGAGGGGGGCATCGAGACTGGGATGCCAACTAAAACCCTTATCATGGAGGCGGGGAGGGTGTATATTGATGTCTGTGGTGCCCTCCCCATCCTCTCTATATATGAGGGGAATCTATCTTCTGAACTACCTTAGGGTCTTTCTACTGAGGATGGTTCCTCAGGCCCTTCGAGCCTAATCATTTCCAGAGGTCAAGCTCCCCAAGAATTAAAGGTAATTCATTCATTTTGAAGGCTTGTCTCTTTTTTTTTTAACTTTGTTTCTTTTTACTAACCTTTTTTCACCCTTTTTTTGTCTGTAGGAGTTTGCAGTCCATCTTGATGGGTTGCTTCATGACTTGGAGGCTAGTTGGGCCTCTAATGAAGCATTGGAAAGGAAAGTGGCCATGCTTCAGAGGGCCCTTAAAGAAAAGGACGAGGCATTGGTCGTTGAGTGAAAGGTCTCTAAGGCTCATGCTGTAGAGTTTAAGGCTCATGCTGTGGAGCTTGAATCCCTCCAGAAGAATCATGAAGAATTAGACTCTACCAATGAATTCTTGAGGCAGAGGAATGAATTTCTAGAGGTTGAGAACACAGAGCTTGAAGAACGCTTTCAGAGGATATCAAGCGAGGCTCGAAATCTAAGTGAGGTAGCTGATACATATGTAAAGAGGATGGATGCTTTAGTGGAAAAATTGCCTCATCTGCTAAAGGAGGAAGTTCATAAGTTTGTTGAATCCCATTTTTTGAAGGGATGGCACAGCATCGAAGTAGTACAAAGGGGTGCTGAATGGTACAATAGAGCCCTAACCTCAGTGTTTGAAAGATTTTTAGAAACAAGGGCTCATTTCAACCCCATGGTCATAGAATGAAATGTACCAAACATCTAAATTTTTTAGTATGTTGACAATATAGATGCTCCAAGTCTCACTTTTATGGATTGGGTCCTTTCAGTCTTTGAAAAGTCAAAGGACCTACGATAAGCATCTTCTCCCAGCCACTTTAGTGAGGATCAACTGCCTATCAGTACTCTGTTTCGACTATCTCATCAAGAGGCTAGCACTTCCTAGGTCCCTCCTTCTTAAAGTCTTCACCACTTGCAATTGTACTTGTATTATTATAACCGTAATATTTACTTTACTTTGTAACATTTTGTAATCATTCTTTGATTCATATTCTCTGTAAGTTTTTTTTTTTTTTAAAT
Organism: Codiaeum variegatum; assembly: GCA_948294925.1. Taxonomy (NCBI): domain Eukaryota; kingdom Viridiplantae; phylum Streptophyta; class Magnoliopsida; order Malpighiales; family Euphorbiaceae; genus Codiaeum; species Codiaeum variegatum. The sequence goes on along the minus strand of CAOJBK011027748.1, from coordinate 8,197 downwards.
GATTATTCTTTCTTAATAAAATTTATCATTCTTTTATCTCAGTTGGGTTGTAAATGACTATTCTTTCTCAATAAAATTTGTCATTTTTTTTATCTCATTTGTGTGATTTTGTTCTTGTTTATCTTTAATTGAACCATGCCTTAGGCTTCGCTTAATATTGTAGCTTCACTCTTCAATTGAACCATGCCTTAGGCTCCATTTAGCATAGCAGCGTTGCTTTATTTGTGTTGTAGGACCTTATTTATGAGGTTCCCTATTGCTTGACAACTTTAGTCTTAGCCTATTTAGCTTGTAGGACCTTGCTTAGGAGGCCCTTTGACCTTTGGGATCTCACATACAAGCTACGAACACTGGAAGGCAAGGAAGTATCACATACTTGGAGTGTACAACATCTAAAATTGTCCTTTTCTTAATTGGAAATGAAAAGGCATTCCTTTTGACTACATTGCAAAGCTTAAAGCAACAAAGCCCATCTAGACTGGTAAAAGACCCTTCAAAGGGGCACAAAGACCAACTTAACCGGCGAAAGAGCCTCTAGGGGGGCCACTAAGACCTCTAGCAATGAGGCATTAAACCTAGCTTGACTGGTGAAAGACCCTCCAGATGGGGGTACTAAGGCCTCTAGAGATGAGGTACTAAGCCTAGCTTGACTGGCAAAAGACCCTCCATAGAGGGCATTAAGACCTCTAGAGATTAGGCACTAACCCAACTTGACTGGTGAAAGACCCTTCATAGGGGGAAATAAGACCTCTAGAGATGAGGCACTAAGCCCAGCTTGACTGGTGAAAGACCCTTCAGATAGGGCACTAAGACCTTTAAAGATGAGGTATTAAGCCCAGCTTGACTGGCGAAAGACCCTCCAAGGGAGACACCAAGCCCAGCTTGACTAGAAAAAGACCCTCTAAAGGGGGCATGTTGCAAACATTATACTGAAGCTTCAAGGAAGCAAGTGAGTACATTAAGATAAAGAGTTAGGGATGACATTGAACCACAAGGAGCCAAAGGGAATAAGGAGATAGGGATGATATGAAACCCTAATGAGCTAAGAGAGGTACCAGGCTTTGAAGAGCCAAGGGTTATGTCACATCTAAAGTAATAAAGACTAACACGAAGACCTTAAGAAGCCAGGGAGAGCTAAGTCCAACTAGAATAGTGAAAGACCCTCCAAGAGGAGCACTTAAGTCCAACTTAACTGGCCAAAAACCCTCCAAGGGGGGCACCTAAATCTAGCTAGATTGGCAAAAGACCCTCCAAAGGGGACACTTAAGTCCAGCTTGGCTGGCGAAAGACCCTCCAATGGGGGTACCTAAGTCCATCCTGACTGGCCAAAGACCGTCCAATGGGGGTACCTAAGTCCAGCTTGACTGGCCAAACACCCTCCAAGGGGGGCATCTAAGCACAACCTTGACTAGCGAGCATTACTACAAATGAAGCATCTTGACTCATTTGTCTTTGTACTTCATTTGTAGTAATGCTCGCCAGTGCCCTCCTTAAAGGGTCTTTGGCTAGTCAGGCTTGACTTAGGTGCCCCCTTGAAGGGTCTTTGGCCAGTTAAGCTGGACTTAAATGGCCCCCTTAGAGGGTCTTCGCCAGTCTAACTGGACTTAGGTGCCCCCCTTGAAGGGTTTTTGGCCAGTCAAATTAGACTTAAATGCCCCCCTTGGAGGGTCTTTCGCCAGTCTAGCTGGACTTAGGTCTCCCTAGATTCTTAAGGTCTTTGTGTTAGTCTTTATTGCTTTGGATGCAACATCGCCCTTGGCTCTTCAGAGTCTGGTGTCTCTCCTAGCTCCTTAGGGTTTTATATAATCCATGGCTCCTTGTTCCCTTTGGCTCCTTGTGGTTCAATGTCATACCTATCTCTTGGTCTTGATGTACTCCCTGGCTTCCTTGAAGCTTCGATATCGTGTTGGCGCCATGCCCCCCTTGGAGGGTCTTTTGCCAGTCAAAATGGGCTTGGTACCCCCCTTGGTGGGTATTTCGCCAGTCATCCTGGTATTATTGCCTCATCTCTTCTGGTATTTTTGCCCCCCCCCCCCCCTCCTAAAGGGTTTTTTTCCAGTCAAGCTGGACTTAAAGCCTCATCTCTATAGGTCTTAGTACCCCTCCTGGAGGGTCTTTCACCATTTAAGCTGGGCTTAGTGCCTCATCTCTAGAGGTCTTAGTGCCCTTTGTGGAAGGTCTTTTGTCAGTCAAGCTGGGCTTAATGCTTTATCTCTAGAGGTCATAGTGCCCCTTTAGAGGGTCTTTCGTCAGTGAAGTTGGTCTTTGTGCCCCCCTTGGAGGGTCTTTCGCCAGTCTAGTTGGGCTTTATTGCTTTAAGCTTTGTAAATTAGTCAAAGGAATGCATTTTCATTTCCAATTAAGAATGGTACAATTTTTTATGTTGTATATTACAAGTATGTGGCACTTCCTTGCCTTTCAATGTTAACAGCTTTAATGTGGCTGGGCCAATTACTTGTTCCACTTTGAATGGGCCTTCCCATTTTGGTTCTAGCTTTCCCAAGCCTTCTCTTCTTCCCGTGGCTTTGAGGCTCCTCATCACCAAGTCTCCTGCTCTGAATAGTCTACTTTTGACCTTTCGATTGAAGTAGTTTACAACTCTGTCTTTATAAGCTGCAGTTCTTATAAAGACTTGTTATTTTAGCTCGTGTAGCAAGTCTAGGTCGATCCTCCTCTCTGCTTCATTTTCTTCTTCTCTATAGTAGTATACCCTACTGCTAGGCTTCCCAATGTCTATTGGGAGGACTACTTCAGTGCCGAAGGTGAAGGCGAAAGGTGTTTTGCCTGTTAACTCTCTGGGGGCTGTTCTATAAGCCTATAGCACATGGTGCAACTACTCTCTCCAGTTTCTACCACATCCTTCCAGCCTTCACTTTAGCCCTTAGATAATGGTTCTATTAGTGACCTCAATTTTCCCATTTGATTGAGGGTGGGAAACTAAGGAAAAATGTTGCCTTATATTGAGACCTTCACAAAAGTATCTCATCTTGGCATTGTTGAACTACTTTCCATTGTCATTAATGATTTAATGAATTACTCCAAACCTGCATACAATATGTTTCCAAATAAACTTCACCACGTTCTTAGCTGTGATTACTATTAGGGCTTCTACCTCTACCCATTTAGTGAATTATTCCACTACTACTAGGAGGAACTTCCTTTTCCCAGTAGTTGTTAGGAAAGTTCCCACAATGTCCATCCCCCATTTGGCGAAGGGCTATAAACCATATATGGGTACTTGTTCTACTGCTGGAGCCTTGCACAAGTCGGTGAACTTCTGGCATGTTTGGTATTTCCTTATCAGCCTCATAACGTCTTCCTTCATGGTGGACCAGTAGTACCCCTGCCTGATGGCTTTGGCTGCTAAGGTCTTTCCTCCCATGTGCATTCCATAAGCACCCTCATACACCTCCCTCAACACATACTCTGCTTCGGTGGGAATCAAGCATCTGAGCCATGGTAGAGAGAAGGCTCTTTTGTAGAGTATTTCATGATACATGGAAAAGTGAGAGCTCCTCCATTTGACTTTCTTCGCCAGCTTCGGGTTTGCCTTCTTCTAAGTAGGATCTTATTGGGTCCATCCAACTGGATTCGGGCTCTGTGGCCATAACAGATCTGGGCTCTACTGTGGAAGGCTAGGCCCTAGAAATACCTTACTTGGAATGTCAACTAGATGGAATGCTATGAGCTTGCTGAGGCTATCTGCTCTATTGCTGTCCCCTCTGGGGATATTATTGAACTCCACTTCAATCCCCTTCTTTTTCATCTTCTTTATCCGTAAGTCAGTCTTGTCTAGGTATTTGACCATGTCTAGATGCCTAGCTTTGTATAGGCCTTTGACATGTCCTAATACCAGTTACGAATCACTGTAGATGTGTAGTGTCTCCACATGTAGGTGTTCGGCCACCATAAGGTCTTGAAGAAGAGCTTCGTACTCAGCTGTGTTATTAGTTATGAGGAAATCTAGCTTCAGAGTGAACTTAATTACAATTACCTCCTCATTCTTCAGTACCACTCTAACTTCGCTGGCTCCCTTGCCATTGACTCCATCCACGAACAGCTCCCATTTGACCTTTGGGATCTCACTCTCAGCCTACCCTTTTGATTCGCTTCTAAGCTCAGCTTCTACTAGGAATGAGCACTCAGAAATGACGTCAGCTAGAGCATATGTCCGAGGCTTGTATTCGAGGCCCTATTCTCTAAGTTCTACAGCCCAACATAGTATCCTTTTGGAAAGCTCTAGCTTGTGTAGGAGCTTCTGTAGAGGCTTGTCTGTGACTACCACCTCTTGGTGTTCTTCTAGGTAGACTTTAAATTTTTTGCATGAGAGCACCAAGGCGTAGACAATTTTCTCCATGGGGCTGTAGTTTATTTCTGCTCCTTGTAATACCTTACTGAAGTAGTATACTAGTTTTTGGAGACCTCCTTCTTCTCGAACCAGAATTGAGCTAACAGTGTATCGCGGAGCTGAAAGGTACAATATGAGCTTTTCTCCTTTGAGTGGCCTGCTCAAAACTTATTCTAAGGCCAAAAAAGTCTTTAACTCTTCTAGAGCTTGTTGACAGTCCTTTTTACATTTAAAGGTGGCACTCTTTCTAAGCTTCTTGAAGAATGGGAGGTACTTCTCTCCAAATTTGGACATGAGTCTGTTTAGGGATCAAATTCCTTGGGGGGTTCATCTCCAGGATGGCTCGGAACTTGTCTGGATTCGGCCTTATCCCCCTTTCACTAACCTGATAGCCTAGGAACTTGCCTCCACGAATGAAGAAGGCACATTTGTCTAGGTTCAGCTTTATTCCATAGGCATTCATCACTCCAAACACTTCTTTCAGGTCTGTTGCTATAAGCTCATGCTTTTGACCATCATGTCATCTATATAGGCTTTAAGACTCCTTCCTATCTGCTCCTTGAACATTTTATTGACGAGTCTCTAGTAGGTGGCTCTGGCATTCCTTAGTCCAAAAGGCATGGACATATAGCAATAAGTTCCCCTTTCTATAATGAATGAAGTCTTCTCCTCATCTTCTTCATCCATTTTGATTTGATGATTCGAATGGTTCCAGCTTCTGTGTAGATTTGCCTTTAGTCTCTACCTGGGCCTTCTAGGGAGCTGTCTCAATAAGATTCACCTCTTCTAGCTCTAATGACATCACCTTCCTCTTTCGGTCAATTTGCATGGTTGATTTAGGCACTTCATCACTATAGACATGCAAATCTAACCCATCAGGGAGAGGAACAGTTAATCTGCATCTTCTAATGTTCACCAAGGCATCCAAGTCCCACAATAATGGTCTTTCTATTAGTACATTATAGGACATGGGTAGTTTTGTTACAATAAAAATTGCCATAGTTGTTGCAGCTTTCATGGCTCTCCCTACTATCACTGGCAACTTAATGGTGCCGACTGTTAGAAAAATGGCTTTGTTCAACGTTCGCACTGGCACCTTAAGTGGCTGAATCTTAGAACTCTTAATCCCTATTTGGGTGAAAGCCTCCCATAATAAAAGGGTCACTAAGCTTCCAGTATCTACAAGATTCCTCTAAACCCGATAGTTAGCCACTACTGTTGTGATTACAATGGCTTCAACCTTCCTAGTAGCTTTGCTAGCTGAACATGTTACAACCTGCTTCATTGAAAAAGACAAACTCTGATGGTTTATGGATTTGGGAAACTTCCTTCTCCTTGTTCAGACTGAGAGCAGTCTCTTATAGCCCTCTAATAAGGCAAAACATGTCTCCAGCAACTCCATTTTCAATGGGTATGACCTACGTTGGGTTTTTTGGTCCTGCCTAATTAACTTTCTTGATATAGTTCCTGAGATACCCTTGTTGTATCAGCCTCTTTATCTCTTCTAGGAGTGAGCGACAAATATCAGTAGTGTGTCCATAGGTGTTGTGAAATTTGCATCACTGAGACCTATCTCTCTTCGCTGGGTCTTTCATAATTGGCTTGGTCCTCCTCTAAATGTCATTATCCTGGAAGCTACAAAAATCACCTCTGGCTTGGCATTTAAAGGCGTAAACTTGGAGGGGTTGAACCTCTCCCTCTTAGGTGATTCGATCTATCTTGGTGAGGGATTTTGCCTGCCAGATTATCCCCCGATCTTTGGCGTCACATCTTCCTTCTTTACTTTCTTTAGAGATGAGCTTCCTACCTCTGACTTTCTTTTTCTATAAATTCTGATCTCTCTAAAAGCGTTATCCTACTTTATGTATTCTTCAATGATGGCCATTACTTCATTCAGCGTCCTGGGCGAGCTCTGGACTAAAGCTTTTAAATAGTTCTGATGGATTGTACACTTTTGTAAGGCTTCAATTGCCCTAAGCTCATTAATTTCTGTCACCTTCAGCATCTCTCTATTGACCAGGCAATGAAGTCTCTCATCATCTCTTCTGAGCCTTGCTCCACTTGCTCTAGGGCTCAGGTCGGTGTTGGTATGGGTATGCTAGAAAAAAAATCTCTTGACAAATAGATTCACCAGACTCCATAATGAATCTATACTTCTTTCTGGTAAGTTGTCATACCATTTCACCGCTGCTCCCCCCAGCGTGCCCCAGAATGCTCGACAAAGTGCTTCATCTCTAGTGTTCTGTAGCTCCACTAAGTGTTTGTACTCCAGGACATGTGCTTTAGGATCCTGGCTGCCATCATACTTAGTCATCTACGACTGCTTGAACTTCTCTGGCATTTGGAACTCATCAATGCTCCTGCAGAATGGAGAGTTAAGGTGGAGAGTAAAGCTTCTCCTTTGATCTGGCTTGGCTCCTGCCATTTCTTCCACATATCTTCTGACTTCCTCTTTCAACACTACTTTGGACCCTTGGTGGCTTAAAGCTTCTTAATCACCTGCCACCCTTTGGTTCTCATGTTTATGAGAGTGTCTGGGCCTCTATGGGATCGACTCCTATGATCTTCTTCTCCTTTGCTCCTGGCTTACTGGCCATAAACCTGTCTATTGTTGCCTCCCTTTCATCTACCCTAGGTCTTCTACTTCCTTCTCCCACTTTTTCTTCTCTACCTGGTACTTCTAGCACTGATCTGATTCTACCTTTCCCTTTTGTGGGCTCGGTTGGTGGGGCTCCTGCTACATCAAAGGGAGTATTGAAATTTAGCCATCTATTCACTAAAGGTGGGTCATCGCCAATCTGGGTTGGTGGGTTAGGTGTAGGATTTGGCTGGAGTTATGGTAGTAAAGGGACAAGGCTAGTGACTAGGCTTTATAATGTAGCCACTAGATCTGGGGTTACAAGGGACTGCATGGGCTGTGAGGCTAGCATTGAAGGGCTTGGTATTTGATGCTACCTCATGAAGCTCTGAAGATTTTACAGGGAAGCAACTAGATTAGTCTAGGTTGCTGCTAGAATTTGATTAGTTGTAGGTGTATTAGTTGTTTGATTTGGGTTAATGGGAGGAGGACTTTCTTCCACATCGTGAATTTCATTATGGGTTGGTTCCATTTTAAGAGCTTTAATGCAGTTTTTGGAAATGATTTGGTTAGGAAACTTTGGATTTCCCACAAATGGCACCAAATGATGCGTGGAGTGATTGTCACATTATTGAAGTGAGACTCCTTTAGTTAGATCTGAACTACTTAAAAGAAAAAGAAGAGGTCAGGGGTGGCCAGATGTGTGTCCAGAGTAAACCCTCCGACAGTCTAATCAGTAGGTTCTCTGAAGAGAACAACTCTCAAAGATGGAAAATGTGCATTTTTATTTCTCAGAATAAACTTACTTGTGTGAGACATTTGATGTTGTATTTATAGGGTTGAAACCCCTGTAATGGGACACGTGTCCGCTTTAGGTGTATTATAGAGTACCTAAGGATAGGACTTGTGATGTGGCTATTGACTGGCTTCAGGGCCTTGTAGACACCTGTCTCTAACAACCTTCCAAACCCCAAAGGCCAATAAGACAGACTTCTTGAAGGCTAGAGGGTTCGAAAGGAACCAAGGTGCTAAGGGGTTCGGACTAATCTTCGAACCTTAGCTGTAGTCAAACTTGGCTGATGTTGAGTTGTATCACATTACATTTATTTTGTAATATATGTAAATAAATATTTATAATGTTTTTTAAATATTGGTCCAACCTTGATTCAATCTCAATTGAACCTCTGACTCATGACCCTTTGTCTTTACCGGTTCAGGGCCGATCCGAATATAAACACACACACACACACACACACACACACACACACACA
>CAOJBK011026694.1:0-10006 GCA_948294925.1 Codiaeum variegatum | reverse complement strand
ACGCAATTTTTTGACGTCAGTAAAAGGTCAATAATTAATTAATTAATTACTGACGCCAAAATTGCGTCAGTAATTACTGACGCCGAATTTTTCGCATCAGTATTTTTTTTTACTGTAGGGAGAAATACCGTCGCAATTTTCGCATTAGTAAGGCGTCAGTAACTTGAATTACTGACGCCAAAAATACATCTACTGACGCAGAAATTGCATCAGTAAATGTATTTTTTTTTGTAGTGGAAGATAATTATATTTTTGTTATGGATTAAAAATTATTCCACTTGATAAAACTCTATTAAATGATATTGATGATTCTTATTTAATTGATAGTTTTTAAGTTTTAATTAAAATATAAAATTTAACAAATTAGGGTTTGTGTGGGTGGTTTTGGTACTCTCATTCCTTAATTGAGGATAAGGGTTCGATCTTCGCTCATGTATGGAGTAACTATATTGACCAGCACTTACTCCTTAATTAGGCTGGCCCGGTGCGAATGAGGATTAGTCTAGATATAGTACGGGCTTAAAGGTTCCTCTTACAATTGGAAGAACACCTCGTGCAGAAGCAAAAAAATAAAATAAAATATAAAATTTTAAATTAACTTGAATATTTTAATGTTTATAATTTTTTTCAAATATTATTGGACAACTTATTTCTATTGGAAATATAGAAATGAGCGTCAACAATGATAATCAAGCTAAAAGAATCATTATTAAATTATGTGATTGCAAGTGAACTCGATTGAATTTTTTATAGAATTTAAATAATTTAAATATTATTTATATTTTAAAATAATTTTCTGAGTAAAAAAAAATTCTAAATTGTACCATGTGGGATGAATTTGCTGATCAAATACCGTCATTTACTAGAACAGAAAATCAAACTCCAATTATTATTTTTTTTTATATGCTAAAATTAAATCTTAGAGTGGTGTATTTTATATATTTATTATATTAATTTCAATGTATATTATTATCATTTTTTTTCTTATTGTGATAAAATCACTACCACTTTTTACTTAATGATTTTTTTGGACAATGTTACACAATTCACCTATTGCTAATCTAACTCAACCCACCTTCCTTACATAAATTATAACATCACCACTTTACTAATTGATAATATTTATTTACCTTAAATAAATTATAATAACACAATTTTTAGTAATTAAATAATTTATCTTTATTCATATCATATTTACTAATTGAATAATATTTATTTATAAAATTTATTCAAGATAGGTGGGTTGAGTTAGGTTAGCAATAGATGAGTTGTATAGCATTATCTTTTTTTTAAAAAAAGTTTTTCCTTATAAACAAAATATTCTAAAATTAAAATTAAAGGAATTCATTATTTCAAATTTTATTATTTATTACTTTTTAAAATAAAATTATTATTATTTATTGGGTTGACAATTTATTCAATGATTTTTATTCAATTAATTTGAATTTGTTGCATTTTCCTGTAAAAAAAATTTATTTATTTTTACTTTATCTATGTATAAGTACATGTTTAAACATAAACATTATGCACTTCTGATATCTCTTGAAGCGAAGCAAATTGACGTGACAAGCAAAACTTTTTTAAATTAAAATGAAAAGGAAAAGAGAGTCCATTAATTCAATTGGCATATGAGAAAAGTTAATAAGACTATAAAAGTGGTGGATTGCTGAATCTTTTCATTTAAAATTATTAAAAAACTGGATGCTAATATTAACACTTAATAAAAAAAAAAGAAGTTAAATACTAATAGAATATGAATATTTTAAAATTTGAATTAATTACTATATACACTGAGATGGAGTGATACTGATATGTAATATATTTATTTAAGATATTCAATCAACTCAATTAATTTGTTTTAAAAAAATTATCTTAATTAATAATATTTATTTGGGTTCAATTTTTTTATATTTAAAAACAGAAGTAAATATAAAAGACACTTTACCGAGATGAAATGATTTTTCTTTTTACTTTTAACTTTATAAGGACTTTTAAATTAGTTTTTTTTTTCTTTAAAAAAAATAAAGAATTTTTCTCCTATAATGATAATTTAATTGACTTTTTGTTGCTCTAAACTTTTTTTTTTTTTGGTATTCTCTAGACCACTTCTTACATATCAAATTGAACTTCTAGATTTAACATATCAATTTATTTATTTAAAAATACTATATATTTAACATCAATTTATTTGTAATGTTGCTTTAAAATATATATCAATATTTTGGTATGTATAATGGCACAAGACTAATAATTACCTAATTAGAAAAATATATAATAAAAGCAAAATTAATTTTTAGAAGTAATATTGGCCATAAAAATTTTATACCTCGATTAGTGTTAACACAATAAGATCTTAGTTTGCCTTTCAAATTCAAACGATCATTGATTTTTTGCTTTTCCATGATGATTAATATAATCAGGAACAATCTCTCTCACATATTAAATTATATCTTCCACATCCAGTTTTTAGTCATAATGAATTTTACATAGTTGTCTCAATGGTAAAAAGAAAGAGTGATTGAAATTACTAATTTGTGACAAGGATGGTCAGACATCTAATACTACAAAGAATTTAGTTTTCTAGGAAGTGTTTTATAATTTAGTTTGAAAAGTGAAATTTGTATGCAATATTAACCTTTTTTTTTCTGTAACTTGACAATACTCAACATTTATTTTGAAATTAACTATTAATTGTCACATTTATTTGACAATGTATGAAAATTATTATATGACATAAATTTTATTGCCATTATCTATAATTATTCTTGTATTGTGTCTAAGCCATTAGCTCAATTTCTTTTTTCCTCTATTTTAAATTGATTTTACAAATCTATAAATTTTTTTTATATAGATTTATCGAATCAACTATTATTAAAAAATGGGTTTAAAAAAAACTCTTATAAAAAAATTAATAATGATGAAAACTATTAGAAAGATAATAATTTTAACAAGGTACTTATTTTATTTTTGTTTATTTTTCTCACAGGTTTTGATGTATTATCTTATATTCAAATTGTATCATTTTTTAATTGGTGATTATAGTTATGTAGCTTTTTAGCTATTATATTATTTTATTAATTGAATATTTATTTACTATATTTTGTTAGTTTTTATATAGAGTTTTTTCACATAACTTTTAGATGCCTAGCTAAGATGTGAGCCTATCGGCCAAGTGAATTCGGCACATTTAAGCTATGTTTTTCTTTATTTATCATTAATAAAAATTTTAATTAAAAATGAATATGTACAGTAAAATTTCAATATTGAATTACTATTTTTATTTATTTCTAAATAAAATAAAATAAATAAATGAAAGAGGGATCAAGATGATGCAGGTTAATGGTTAAAACTCTAAGCAAAAAATATTATAGTTCTCATTTTTTTTCTTTTATTTTTTATTAATCATATTAATTTTAAATTATTCATTAAAAATATTATTAAAATAATTTTATATATTCTTTGTGAATACTAAGATTGGAGCATCGTCCGAGTTATTATCTAGTTTTCTAACTTATTTGGATGTGGTGTCGGGTAGAAGATACAAGGATAAGGAATGGAAAGAGGGACTTCTATTCTTGTATGAAAAGAGTGCAAACTTTTTTTGAAATGAAACTCTTGAAATGGAAGGTAATTTTTACCCTTTGTTTACATTGGCTTGAAAAAGAGCTGATCAAGCCCAAAAAACCCCAGACCTTATGATCCACAAATTGAAGGCCCAAGAATGTAAGTCCTGGGCTGAAAAGGAGAAGACACATGACCCATGGATGGAAAGCAATGTCTCAGGATAAATTGTGGTTGGAAATGGCCTTCAGTTTTGGTATAAAAAGCACTCCTCTTTCCCATTTTTGATACCTAACATCATATTACTGACAAGATAATAAATTCTATAGCTTAGTGTTGATTCCTCTAGCATCGGGTGATAAAGATGCACGATCATATGATGACCCTCAACCTAAATACTAATCCCCACCTTATGCTTCAGTGACATTCCTCTCCGAACATCTAAGGGACGAGTAGTTACTTTCCAAGCAACTGAAACTCAAGTGACAAAGGTTCACAGTTTTGACCTTTCATGTTCAGCTCTTAGAATATATTAGTTTGATTTCTGAGATTAATGATATTGAGTCAGACTAATATTTTAGCCATTTGTATGGTGGTGGCATAAGCAAATCATGACATGTGCACAACGTTAATGAATCAAATGGCCAGAATATTGAATCTCTTTATCAAGGATAATCAAAGAACCTATGAAGAAATTAGAGATTCACAATTTTGGGGCTTCTATTACAAATCTGTTAGGCATTCTGAATATTTGGCACCTGTTACGGCAATGGGGGACAAGGTGGATGAGGTAGCTTAACTAATAGGAGGCAATAATAATTTTATAAACTCGAAGGGGAGAAGAAATTGTCCAAGAGAAAGACTAGACACTAGGCCAAATGCCTTACCTCAAAGTTATTGGGGACCATACCAACAACCATCATGTGATGATTACAAGGAAGAGGAAATCTTACATAGATTGTAGAGAGATGGAAACCAATGGTGTGACAGGTAGGATGTCATTGAGTTTTCCAAGCACTTGCACAAGTTGAGGGTATAGACAACTAAGGGAAATTCACAGAATACCATATCTTATGTAGATTAATCTTATGTACCAATTTTTGAGAGGTTATAAGGCTCCTAATTTCAAGTATTTTTTTTAGGAAACAAAATGTTAGTGAAAGGAAGCATATCTCAAGGTTCACAATTTAGTGAGGAGAAGTGTCTAAGAATGGTTTCCTAAAAATGTAATTATTTAGTCTCTCACTCATAAAGATAGCCCTTAAATGGTATACAATGATCTGGCCAAATTTCATCCAAAATTGGGAAGAGATGGCAAGGGCCTTCACTAAAGAATTTTATTATACTAAACCTTTAGTCACCCTAACTAATTTTACAAAACTATCTCAGTACATATGTGAGTTTGTAGAAAAGTATATTTTGATGTTTAGAAATTTGAAGACTCAATGCATGGCAATATTGGCCGAGTAAGAGTTGGTAGAATTCGACTTTAGAGGAATAAACAAGATGTTGCGGGAAAGGTTTTAAGGGACTTGGTTTTGCAACTTCTATGACCTGATGAACCTTGTAAGGAACTTTGAACGGTTGCTTAAAGAAAAAAGAATAGGAGAAACCATCATCTAGAGGGACATAGTGCAAAGAGCAAAAAGCTTTTATGAGTCCTCAAGATGTATTGGATTTTGAAGAAGAAACATAAGACATTTGCAATGAAAAATTAAAAGATAGAAATCTTTATGAATGTTTTGTCTTAAAAAAACCATCAACATTTAAAAGGAAGTAGGAAACTAACAAGATAGCTAAAGAATACTCCTTTGGTATAACCAAGGCCAATGAAATATTTGATACCGTCTGAGAAGATAGAAAAATTGAGTTAAGTATGAGGTTGTGAACCCTCAATTTCATATCATCAGATCTAGGCCGTCAATCTGAATCCCTTGACTCAAACCGAGGTCAAATCAAACTCAAAACGGGCATGAAATTGTGAAAATACCAAAACATAGTCAAACTGAACCGGGCCAAACTAAATTGAATCAGAATGGATCAAACCTTGCGAACCGAGCCCATGAGCTAGGACCAGGCCCATACGGTAGGGCCTAAATGCATAAGCTAGAGGCCTGGTTCACCGAGCCCAATTTTCCAATTTTTTCAACATGTTTCTCTATGAATTTGGCCTCCCTAGTCAGTTTTCAAGACAATTTTCAGATTGAACCTTTGCCAGTTTATTTTTCAGACAACTTTACACACCGAAACTCTATCAAAAACACCTATAGACACCAAAATTCAGATCGAAAACACCAAATTTTCTACATTCCAAACATCTATTTATTTCTCAATCAATGAGTCATTTTCAGTCAGTGCACAAACATACCTTTGTGAACGTAATGGAGACCCGATCTAGCTTCATCAAACCGTCCCTCCAGTTCCAAAGCCCTAAAAGCCAAAGATAGTATATCTACATGGTATAGTATGCTGGTTCTAAATTAAAATCCTTTAAATCTGACTAAGGCAAAATTCAATTATTCAAAAATCTATTTCTCATTAATCAAATTTTGAAATGATTAGCAACCTACCAGTTAATTCTTTTAAAATAAAATGAATTACTTTTGAGCACACAACCAATCAACCCACTATTTTTCAGAGCAAGCCCACCCATCACTAGAAGGGTGAATGACGTAGGGTTTGATTCCCATACAAAGGGACACGTCAGTAAGTTGTTTTAAAGCTGCAACTTCAAAAATTTTCCTTTCCTTTTCTTTTCATTTTATTTTTACTTCAGTTTATTTTTATGTTGTATTATTTTTGGTTGTGATTCTATTATTGTTTATTTTCTAGTATTCTGTAATTTTTGGAGAATTTGTGCTCTTTTCATAATCTTTTTATACTGAAGAATGGATCCCCTTTGCTATTATCATATTGATGTACTTATTCGATTTATTATTTTTCCTTTTGTTTATTTATTAGGGATGTGTTCCTTCCCTAGAGTCCTTCGGGGTTAGAGGAAGGGCCCCTATTGATTTTTCTACATTTTATCGCTTTTCCCTTATTACTGTCACTCATGCCAATATATGTTCATGTATCATATTCGTATGTTATATTCTGCCATGCATCATAAAAGTATGCCATGCATCACAAAAACTTCTCTTTTAACCAAATCCATACTACCCGTTTTAAGCCAAAATTGTTTAGAAAATTGAATATTTTTCTAAAATAAAATGTTTTTATCAATCTCGAGTCCTCAGATCCACCTTTGGTTTGAGGCTCACCATTTCCTTAAGTTTGGGCAAAATATCAAATTCCTTTTCAAAATGGAGTTAAGCGATTTTTTATTTACCATGAAAATGAGCATATTTTCTAAAAATTAAGTGGTGACTCATACATTTACACTTGCACCCAATGGGCTCATAAGGGGTTCACTTAAAGTGAAAATTGCAGAAACCACGATGCCATGCGCAGTCCGACCCTACGCGATCGGTTTCCTTGAGCTAGAAACTCGAAGACATACTGGTGGCCTCCCAGGTTCGGATAGGGCCTCAGAGCTGCCGACTCCACTAGGGACATTTTAAAATTGACCAAAAACTATGTGGACTATTTTTGATAAAAATAATCTTGGCTTAGAGAACAAGATGAGACTATCAGGAAGCA
Source organism: Codiaeum variegatum (assembly GCA_948294925.1). Lineage (NCBI taxonomy): Eukaryota > Viridiplantae > Streptophyta > Magnoliopsida > Malpighiales > Euphorbiaceae > Codiaeum > Codiaeum variegatum. Next base: position 2,803 of record CAOJBK011026694.1, on the reverse strand, counting down.
AAAAGAGACTGTGACTGCCATGATGCAAGTCTAAGAATATACTACCTTGGGAAAGGTTTAAGCCATGATGGCACAATTTGGATCCAACCTACCAATCATGCTTACACTTCATCCAATTTGGGAAAAGCCAATCACTAAAGACGTGGTTATCCTGCCTCTACAAACTGACCGTGGAGTTGTTACCCCAATTTCCCCTCTCGCGGATCCTTTCAGAAAAGGGGACCCAAGACCATCCTTTGTTAAAAAACATGATGAAGAAGTATGAGGAAATGCAGAAAACCCTTAACGCCATTAAGAAAAAGGAGAATGTGATTGATGTCAAACCTTTCAGCCCATTTCCTCATGCCAAACTTCCCCCCAAATTCCAAATACTTGTATTTGAGAAGTTTGATGGCACTACTAGCCCCCTAACCCACTTAAGGATCTATAATGGTACACTTCACCCTCTCACTGTTAAAGGCTAGCTCTTTTCTAAACTCTTTCAACATTCACTTATAGGTGTGACTCTGAACTGGTTTGTATAACTAAATGATTCCAAGAAATAGACTTGGGAATAAATATGTAATGCATTTGTAAAATAATATTCATAAAATGAAGAAATTGATGTAATAAGGAGAGATTTGCAAATAAGAAAATAGTATCCAAAAGAAACATTCTCTATATTTATCACTAGGTGGAGGAGAAAAGCCTCCCAAATGGTTAACATGCTAACCAAATCTTAATAGATTGAAATCATTGTAAAAAATTTAATACTTATGTACCGAGACAGACTAATGACATAATAATTACCCAACTTTAAAGCACTAGTTAATGTTGGTTCTCATCTCGAAGATGGGGTTGACTTCGACTTAATTAAGGACGAATCCTAGACCTTGTCCTCTCAGTTTAGAAAAGATAATATAACCCAAAATGATGATACAATCAATGCAATTTCTGCCCAAAAGCGTATCCAAATTAAGAGAAGGGAATTCACCAACTTGTATGGGCTCTTACTAAGTCTTATTCTTAAGGAATGCTTGGAAAATGGAGCATTTAAGCCTCTATAATCGAAGCCCATTTCAAATCCTCTACCCAAGAACTTTAACATAGATGTGAGATGTGACTACCATCAAGGGTCTGTCCATAAAATAGACCATTACAAGGTCCTCATACACAAAATTCAAGACTTGATAAACACCAAGAAACTTATACCACCAACTCCTATGCCTAACATTGGCACTAATCCCCTTCTTGATCATAATGTTGATGCCATCTTGGTTGAGTTTGATGAAAGGGATTCCATATATCTCATATCTGTTGCTATGCCTTTGAGTAATTACCATTACATTGGAGAGGACTTACCTTACTTAGGGAAGTTCATCTCCCTCAATTTCTCTAATTCAAATGATCAACATTCCTTAGGAAAGTGAGTCCAAAATGATTATTATTGTGTCATTGACTTGAGACATCCAAGTGCTGAAATAGATGCAATCACAAGAAGTGGGAGAATTACACAAGCACCCATTCCTCCACAACTTGCAAGCCAGTCAATGGCCCAAAACAATGGATCTTCTAAACCTAAAAAGGACCACTTACTAAAACAATCAAAGAAAATTCAAGCAAACAATTCTGTCTAGAGCTTGTTGATGTCCTCCTATCCTCATCACCAAGCTCTTTGTAAGGCATTAAGCAAATGTCAAACACCTATTGATATATATCCATATACTCTGCTTTCTTCTATCATAAGTTCTACTAAGGGGCATCTATCTACTTCATTGATAATGAAATCCCACCTAGAGGACCCCATAATGATGCTCTTTACAAGGGAAAGGATTGTTACAATGACTCTGGTCGACAATGGTTCTGCTCTCAATGTCCGCTGATTCAAATTAGCAAGTTGTCTAGGTGCTACTGATTTTACTCCTTTCGATCAGATTGTACGAGTTTATGACAATTCAAAGAGAGAAGTTTTGAGGTTGGCAACTCTGAATGTCACTATGGGTGCAACTAACTTTCAAGTGCCTTTCCAAGTCATCGACATTCCTTTATGTTTCAATCTGTTACTGGGAAGACCTTGGATCCACCAAGACAAGGCATTGCCTTATACTCTACATCAAAGAGTCAAGTTCCAACTCAAGAATGGAATAGTTACAATAAAAGTAGATATGTCTGAAAAATTTGAAGTCCCAAACACAATTCCCATTTTGGAAATTCAACCTGAGCTGCCAGTATATCTTTTATCCCAATTCTCATTTATTCAATTCATTAAAACTACTGAGGATATGAAGGAGGAAATCTCTCTAGACTTTGACCCATATTGCAATCTTATGATTAGCAACATTATGAAACCAATGTTTTGAACCCCGGACCAAACCGGACGATCAGACCAATTTAACCCAAAACTGGACCTAAAATCGATTCAGTTCCAGGTCAGACCCATTAAAGACTGAAAATCAAATTTTTTTACACGAACCAGCCGATTGAAATGCAAACCATTATAGAGTTTAAGAATTGAAACCTTGGCCTCTACTATGAAAGACTAAGCTCCAGCCACTATATCATTAGCCTCTTTTGGTGTAATCATTCCAAAAATAATATATAAAATAAATTTTTAAGCTTAAAAATTAAAAATAAAAATAATTAGAATATGTTTTAATTTTTAAAATTTAATAAAATTTACTTTTTTTAATATGTTTATTTTTATCCTATTTAATTTTTTTTTAAATTTTAAATATGGTAATTTCCGTTTTCTTTTAAAAAAATGGTAATATATATATATATATATATATATATATATATATATATATATATATATATATATATA
>CAOJBK011025159.1:0-10298 GCA_948294925.1 Codiaeum variegatum | reverse complement strand
TTGCCGATATTGAAGCAACTGGACCGGCAGTAGCTCAAGCTAATACGAACATGTATATAGGCATGATGAACTAGATGTTCCAGGTCATGCATCCATTTATGGAGAAGATTGGGATGCTCATAGTAGATTCTATAATAAAATACAGACCTTCATCGATTTAGCCATTAACCTCACCAACATTCTTAACGGGAGGTATAATGACATAATTGCTCGATGAGGACCCCCACCCGAACAACATCAGCCTCAACCGATGAGAAATGATTTGTAGTATAAGGAAGTGAAAATTTTCCAAAGAGATAATAACCAAGGTCAAGATGAAGCAAACCAAGGCCGATACTAATAGGCATCACTACCAGCTTCGATGCAAGTCCTAGGGTAAGTTCCCATTATACCTCAAGCTAATCTAGTAGCTCCCATTCTAGGCCAACATGTTGAGGCCCTTGCTCTAGGAAAACTAGCTATCCAAGGGTAAAACAATCCTCTACCTTAGAATGATATGAACTAGCAAGGCAACTTAAAAGGATGGGAGTACAAGTTGGGAGACCCCATGAGAGCCCTATGGCAAGCCTTGTCCCAATTGGATTGATGTCATCTATCCATTCCCCCAAGGGATATAAGAACCTAGAGTTTACATTATTATCTAAAGATGATAATGTTAGAACTAGGGAACACAAATCTAGATTCATAGTCCAGTATGGGGAACCATCCTCTAGTGGATATCTTAAACTTTGGCTTTTTGGTAATGCCTTGACCAAGACTGCTTTCCAATGGTACAACTTGCTTAGGCCGAATAATATCCAAAATTGGGATCAAATGGATAGAGATTTCACCAATGAATTTTACATCTCGGAGCCTAATGTCACTTTGGCTGATTTGGCCAAGATAACTCAAAGCTTTGGAGAAGAAGCAAAGAAGTATGTGTCAAGGTTCAGGAAGCTAAAGACCTAGTGCTCGACTCACATTACTGAAACTGAGCTAGTCGAGCTGGCCTTTGGGGGAATGAACATGGCCATCCATGAAAAATTCAAGAGTATATAGTTCTATGACTTTTATGATCTTCTTGATCGGGTAACCAACTATGAAAGGTTTCTCAAAGAGAAGGAACAAAAGAATTTTGATCGATCTTACTATAAAGACCAAGTTACATTATCGGCCCAACAGAGGAGTTAAAGTCGGATGATGAGATAGATATTTGTGTGGCCAAGTTGAAATCTAGGAATCCTTATGCCTAGTAGGTCTCCAAGCCTCATCATAAGAAGAGACATGACACTACAAATTGGCCAAGGAGTACTCATTTGATATCTCCAAGGTAGATAAAGGTGTGTTACAAATGGAAAAATTTAGATAGGCATTACACCAACAATTGCATCAATTTCAAAAATCTGGTGCAAAAGGCCATTGAAGAGGGAAAGCTCTTATTCTCGAGTAAGGATAAGTCCACTATTATTGAAACAACTTCATTCCTTAAGAGGGGGGTTAAGGTTAGTATCAAAGTTAATATGATTACAATCACTCCCTTAGTGTCAGTTAAGCAAGGGAATCATATTAATTGCCCCTGAATGAAAGTGGACTTGGAAGGAAGAATCCCGAAGAAGATAGGTTAGAAAGATGGGGATCAAGGCTATGTAGAAGCTTGCTTAACTTTTCCTAACTATAAAGTGGAATTCGAGGTGGTCTCAATGTGGAAAGAGATATCTCCTATGCCTCAAGGTCCTAAGAAAAGGCAAGCTATGACCAAAGGTGAAAAGAAGTGCCCTGTGCATCAAAGGCTTTAGTATCCAAAAAGACCAGTCTAGTAGTGGTTGTAATTCCTTAAGAAGCAAATGGATAAAGGATATGTCGAGGTAGTTAAGGAAAAGCCTCCTCCCATCAAGAATAGGGTGCCTTAGACCTTCAAACCCATCCCAAAACAAGTTGGGAAGTGGGAGTAACATCAACTCAATTCTCAAGCTTCTAGTTCTAGTAGTGTTTTCTTCCAAATTTTCCTTAGCAAAAGAAGTCAAAAGTCGATCCTAACTCGTACTTAAAAGAGGAGATTGCAAAGGCAGCAACAGATGGAAAGACTCCATGTGGCTGCAAAAATTAACCCTAAAAGAAGGAAGAGCTGCGAGAGAGAAGAATAAAAGTTCGGGAGCAAGAAGATAAATACTGGGATGAAAGAGAATGACAAGAGGCTGAAAGAGACGAAAGGACAAATAAGGTGGTCCATGAGAAAGTTCAACAAAAATAGGTCATTAGAGACCAGGGGATCGTTAAAGATGCAGTGAGAAGAAGAAAACATGATGAAAGGTGTCTCCCGGAATAAAGGACCAAGTGTTGGGCATCAAGAAAGACTTGGGATGAGAATAAGCCCCAGGAGGAGAATCCCCTAGAAGGTAAGTCTCAAGAAGAACCATACATAGTGAACATTAATAGGGTGAAGCATGAAGTTTGGTTAAAGGATAAGTGCCTCAAAGATTCAATATCGGCCAAGGAAGAAGCTAAGAAGCCAATGCCCAGCCGATCGAGAAGTTGAGCAATAATATGGTTACTATAAATTTAGTCCCTAAAGCTAAAGTAGACTTAGATATGATAACGGTGCATCTAAAAGAGTTCCAAGCCAAGCCAACAACCTAGCTTGGATGGTGATGTCTCAGAAGCCAAGATTGATGACAAAGGGACTCAACAAACACTATCTATAATCATGGAAAAACCCCAAAGAAGCTTGGAAAATCACATTTGACCTCTTTATATCATGATTGAAGCAAATAGAATCCTAACTAATAGAGTTATAAAGGATAATGGAACTAGGGTCAATATGTTTCTATTGAAGACTTTCAAGAAGTGGGGACTTACTTCTCAAAATCTTGAAAGGGTCGAGCTTTCCATGCATTACTTTGTGAGGGTGAGACACTGCCTGAAGGATTTATAGTTATTTAACTCAAAGTCAGCAGGGAAACTTGGCCTACAGGTTGCTATGTGGTTAATGTTTAAGTTAACTACAATCTCTTGCTTATAATGGATTGGATCCATTTAGAGATGACTATGTGGATATAGTGCACGTATATTCCAATCTTCTTAGGAAATAATTCCACTTCTCATATGAAATATATTATAATGCTGAAGCCAAGACATTATTCTTTACACTTGAGAAGAAGATTGATAGGAAGGTTATGCAGGCTGAACAAATGTCTCAGCCATCAGGCAACAAACTAAGCATCATCTTCATAGTGATTTATGGATAAGATCTCCATGAGACAAACGAAAGTGATTCTGAAGCTCCACAATCTATTTTAGGAGCAAGTTTGCTCAGTAGAGTGTATTTGTGAAGATGAAAGTCTGAACCCCACAACAGTCCTAGAGCTCAAGGACTTGGAATTAGCAAGAAAGAAACTATAAGATGAGCTAATATAAGTCTAAGATCCCCTAAAGGAAATTAACTTAGGGATAGTGGTCAACCTACGATCGAGTTTCATAAGTGCCAAATTATTGTATAAGTTTGAAGAGAAGCTAGTGGCTCTCCTTAGGGAATATAAAGATTATTTTTCTTGGACATATTATGAGATGCCAGGACTGGCCAGAGAGTTAGTAAAACACACGCTGCCCATAAAAATAGGGTTTAAGACATTAAAGTAACCTATAAGGAGAATGTCAACTGAAGTAGAAGAGTTGATCAAGCAAGAAATAGAAAGGTTACTGAAAGCGAGGTTCATCCAACCTACGGTACACACAGAATGGCTCTCTAACATAGTCTCGTGATCAAGAAGAATGGGAAGTTGAGGATATGCATTGATTTTATGAATTTGAACATTGCAACTCCCAAGGATGAATATCCCATACCCGTGGCTATTATGTTGATTGATTCGACTGTTGGAAATGCTATCCTGATTTTTATTGATGGGCATCAGGTTATAACTAGATAAAGATCATCGAGGAAAATTTGAGAAAAACAACCTTTAGGTGTCCAACATATGAATGGGTGGTGATGCCTTTGGCCTAAAGAATGCTAGGACCATTTATCAAAGGGTAATGAATGCTATCTTTCATGATTTCTTGGGGAAGTTTATAGAAGTATACATAGATGATGTGGTGGTTCAATCTCAGTCAGAGGAGAAACACTTGGTTGATTTGAACGTAATCCTTTGAATAGATAAAGTAATATAAACTAAAAATGAATCCCCTTAAATATGCCTTTAGGTTATGGTGAATCCATATTTTTCACCATCAAATCCAACCTATCAATACGAGCTTATAAATTCAAACTGCGCTCAAATCGGACCTCAAATGGACCCAAAAAACCTAAAAAACTGAATCGAAATAAATTGAACCAAAACTAAAAAACTAGGCTCATGCATCAGGGCCCAAATGCAGGAATATGAGTCCAAATGCATGCATTTAAGGCCTCATGTATGCGTTCAAGCCCAAACGCATGCCTTTTAGCCTAGACGCATGAGGCCCAATTTTCTAACTTTCCTTACTCGACTTTCTATAAATTCGACCCTCCAGGTCAGTTTCCAGGACCTTTTTCTAGATTTTTCCAGCCACTGTTCATACACCTTTTACATACTTTCAAACACCAAAATTACATTAGAAACACTTAATTCTCTACAATTTCAATCGGGCATTCAATTTGATATCACTGAACCACACTTCAGTCAGACATCAGACAGTCCTCTCTAAGCACAATGGAGACCCATTCTGATTTCATTAAGCCTTTAGAAAAACCAATCCTGAAGCCTCTTAAGCTAAAAGTAAAAATGGTATAGTATTCTTTGGTTCTAAATATAAAGCTTTGATTATCTGTCATGATGAAATCTTTTTCATTCATGCATATATGCATCACTACATCTAAAATGAAATTAGACTAAGTGAACTATTCCAAAAATTTCTCTAAAACCTACTTTTCCTTTTTCATACAAACCTGCCAGCCATTGGCCTATTTTTCAAAAAAGCTGATACCTTACCTTTTTCTGTCCAAAGGTTAACATGTCAAAAACTGACGATAACAACACCCTCAACCCTACCATTATTCCTGATGCCACTACTCCACCTACTAACACTACTAGAATGTTAGCTTAAATCATGAGAAAATAATATAAGGCTACCCAAAAACAATAAGAGACTGTGATAGCCATACTGTAAATGCAAGAGCATACTATCCTGGGCAAAGTTCAAGCTATGATGGCTCAATCTGGGATCCAACCCGCCAACCATGCATCCACTTCATCCAATTCGGGGAAAGAGCCTATCACCAAAGATGTGGTTATTCTGCTTCCACCAACTGACCATGGAACCACTACCATGACTACCTTTGCTATGGATCCTTTCCTAAAAGGGGGCCAAGACCATCCATTGCTCAATTTCATGGCTAAAAAGTATAAGGAAATGCAAAAGACCCTCAATGCTCTTAGGAAAAAGAAGAATGTCATTGACGTGAAGGCTCTTTGTCCATTTCCTAATCCTAAGCTTCCTCCCAAATTCCAAATGTCTGTAGTTGAGAATTTGATGGAACTTCTTGCCCCCTTACTCAATTGAGGATTTATGGTGGCACATTGTTCCCTTTGGGAATAGAAGGCAAGCTCTTTGCTCAGTTATTTCAACGTCACTTACTAGTGTAGCTCTGAACTAGTTTGCACAATTGGATATTTCCAAAAAATAGAACTGGTAATCAATCTGTGATGAATTTATAAAACAATATTCTTATAATGAGGAGATTGATGGAACAACAAAACAACTCCCTAAAGAAACCTTCTCTTCTTTCATTACTAGGTGGAGGAAGAAAGCCTCCCAAATGGTAAATAGACCAACTGATTTTGAGCAAATTAACATCATTATCAAGAACTTATTACCTATGTATCAAGATATAATGATGACACAATATCTTTTAGACTTCAAAGCTTTAGTTAATTTTAGCACACACCTTGAGGGTGGGGGTTGACTCTGGCCTTATCAAAGAGGGTGGAGTCAATGTAATTTTGGCTCACAAACCCATTCAAATCAAGAGGAGAGAATTCACTAAATTAGGAGGGTTAACATTGAGTTTCATTCTTAAGGAATGTCTGAAGAAAGAAGCATTCAAGCCTCTGAAATTAAAACCTATCCCAAATCCTTTGCCCAAAAACTTCAATATGGCAGAAAGATGTGACTATCACCAAGGGCTTAGCCATAAAATAGATGATTGCAAGGCCTTCAGGCATAAAATCCAAGATCTGATTAACACTGATGGTCTCCTTCAGATCACTCAAAACATTGGCACCAATCCCCTTCCCGAGCATAATGTGAATGTAATTCTGGTTGAATTTGATGAAGGGGATTCTACACATCTTATCTCTGATGTTGTAAACTTGAGTAATTACCACTACACCAGAGAGGACCAACCTTCCTTAGGGAAGTCTATCTTCCTAAATTGCTCACCCTCGATTGGAAAACCTTTCTTAAGAAGGTCACTACAAAATGACTATTGCTGTGTCATTATTGACTTGAGACACTTGGGTGATGAAATTGATATCATCACAAGAAGTGAGAGAATAACACACGCATAGGCTATTCCACTAAAATCGGTAAGCCAAACTGTGGCTCAAAATAAGGGAACCCTTAAACTTGAAGAGGACCCCTTACTGAAGCAATTGAAAAAGAGCCAAGCAAACATTTCTATATAGAGTTTGCTTATGTTTTCCTATCCTCACTGCCAAGCTCTTTATAAGGTGTTAAGTCAATTCCAAGCCCCAACCGACATATGTTCAGAAGCTTTGGTTGCTTTTATTAGAAGTTCTACCAAATGGGCATCAATCTCCTTCAGATATAATGAAATCTCACACGGGGGACCTCATAATAATGCTCTACATCACAATCATTATAAGAGAAAAGACTGTCCTAATGACTCTAGTTGAAAATAGCTCTACATTTAATGTCTGCCCACTCAAAGTAGCAAGTTGCCTTGGTCTCAATGCTACTGATTTAACACCTTCCGATCATATTGTGCGGGCCTATGACAATTCGAACAGAGAAGTTTTGGGGGTGGAAACTTTGACCATCACAATGGACCCAACAAATTTTAAAGTACCTTTTCAGGTCATCGATGTGCCTTTCTATTTCAATCTACTTTTGGGAAGACCTTGGATCTACCAAGCCAAGGCTGCTCCATCAAATCTACATCAAAGGGTCAAGTTCCCACTGAAGGGTTGAATAGTTACAATTAAAGCTAATATATCTAAAAAATTTGAAGTCTATGTTAATGACATGGTTATTAAAGGTGCTACTGTCCAATAACATCTACATGCACTAGAGAAGTTCTTCCATGGACTTCAAAAGTACAATCTTAAACTCAATCCTACTAAGTACATATTTGGAGTCTCATCTACAGTGTTCCTTAGTTATTTGGTTAGTAAGAAAGGGATCGAAGTTGACCCAGCCAAATCCAAAGAAATTCTCGATATGCCATCTCCTAAAACTGAAAAGAAAATAAGGGGTTTTTTTGGTCACCTCCAATACATTAGTTGGTTCATCCACTAGTTAGAAGACACCTATGGTCCAATATCCAATCTGTAGAAGAAAAATTCCTCTAAGCATTGGAACGAGGAATGCCAAAGGGCCTTTGAGCATTTCTACCAGTACCTTCTAAACTTACCAGTTCTACAACCTCTTAGGCCTGACCAACCACTACTACTCTACCTAACAGCCATTAATGAAGCCATAGGTGTTATGTTAGCCTAAAGTGCTTCAGATTCCCACAAGGAAAACACCATCTACTATTTGAGCAAGATGATGTTGGCTAATGAGCAAAAATATAGTTACATTGAAAAACTCTGTCTGGCTCTGTTATAGGTTTGTCACAAGCTGAGACATTATATGGGGACATACATCACACATGTCCTCACTAATCAAAGTCCACTCAAATACATCATAGAGAAGCCTGTCGCTAGGTAGATGGTGATTCTGGCAGCCTGTGACCTCAAATATGTTCAGAGGAAAGCCATCAAAGGTAGTGTCATCACCAACCAACTGGCTACTTCCCCAATAAATAATCACTGGAAAGAACCTAAATTTCTTGATGAGGACATTCTATTGATTCAAAAGGAAGTATGGAAACTATTCTTTCATGGATCAGCTAATAACAAGGGATATGGTGCTAGGATGGTGTTCTTTACGCATATGGTGAGAGCTTACCTCTGGCAATCAGACTAGATTTTGAGGTAAAAAATAATGAATCCAAATATGACTCCTGTGTCTCTATATTGGAATCAACCATTTAGATCAGAATCAAGAATCTGGAAGTCTACGGAGATTCAAACCTCATAGTCTCCCAACCCTTGGGCAATTAGAAAATTAAAGAAGAGCGAGTGGTTCCTTACCATAAGTGACTCAAAGAGTTGGCACACAATTTTGATTCTCAATCCTTTCACTACTTCTCAAGAACACAAAATAGATTCGCTAATGCATTGGCAACCCTATGAAGGAAAGTTTACGAGCCGTGCAACAGAAGCAAAAAGGAAACACGAGAACCTAGAGAAAGGTTCGACATTTCAATTTTTAAAACTCTTACAAAACTTATTTTGTTAAAAAACTTTTAACAAAAATAGGTTAGGCAATTTTCAAACTCTTTGAAATATTGCCCTAACCTAGGATTTAGTTCTTAAACATATTTGTCAAAACTCTAATCACAAAAGATTTGGAAAATTTCAAACTCTTTGAAAATTGGTTCTATGTTAAAACTCTTTTAACATAGAGGGTTTAGTCATTTATCAAACTCTTTGGTAAATGTCCAAACCTAGGTTTGGACCCATAACTTCAAACAAGGATATGATGACCAATTTATGTGCAAAATTAAAATTAAAACTAAGAAAGGTTTGAAGCATCAAATACCTCTTGCCCACCTTCGTTAATCTCCCAAAATGTTAAGCCTCTAGCTTGAGACACACCTAGCTTTTCCCAAAAGCTTGATCTCCTCTTCTCTTTAAGAAGCTTAACCTTTTCTCCTTTGGTTGCCTAAATTTTGGTTCTTGCTTCTCTACTTGAGAAATTGAGACTTATAGATTGGTTTTGGACTTAGAAGCTTCTCCACACTCCTTTCTTAAAGGGAAATAGAAGAAGAGTTAATGTTTAAAGAAATCTTCTTCAAAACAAACTTTCTATCTCTATTAGGTGTGAATTTTAAACTTTCTCTCTCTAATCTTTTAGTTTCTCTCTCTAAATCTTAGGTGAAAAGCTCAACGTAGAAGATGACGAATAGTTGCCAATTCATATCTCTTAGCTAAAAAGATGAAGACCTACTTGGTGTTATGCCCATACCCTCCAACATCTTTCCTCAAAATGAGGAAGAGAATAGGAAACATGTTTGTTGACTAGTCTACTAATTAACTACATTATGACCAAGATTTGTAGGAATAATCTTTAAACCTTAATTAACCACATCTAATATGGATTAAGGTAACATCTCATGTCAAGCTTAATAATTTCATATACTTGTCCAATACCATTTCAATTAGTCAGGCCCATTTGTATCTCATACAAACAAAGATATAATTGAATTAATCCTTTTATGAATTAAACTTCAAGACATACTAGAGTCTTTGTAAATTTAATTAAAAGTTTAATTCAATCATCATTAATAATTAATTAAACTCTTTAATTAATCATTAATATGATTCAAGCTATAGGAATTTCTATATGGTGTGTTACTTTCTAGGTTCATATTCTAATTAGCAATGGGATAAAAGAAAACTCTTTTCTTCCCACCAAGTGTGTAATCCTCATTACACACTTAGTCCCATAAGTCATGAGTGACACCTAGCATAACATATCATGACTATCTAATTAGAAATGAATGTCGGTGATCATATCCTTGACATTGCATAAACCTCTCGATCATAATTATCGTGCACACAAATCCCTTCATTATGAATTCCCAATCTTAGCTAGGGTCATAGAATAGTCAAACCCTATATGCTAAATTATATGACCTCTATCCAGTTTGAGTTCTCGATAAACCTAGCTCCTACTAGAAACTCTTTCTAGTGAACCTTATTAACCTTGGACAGGGATTTGCATATCAAAAACAACCAGAAGTCATAGGATTCCTTTCTTGGTTACCCAAGTTAATGAATCCTTTCTTGGTTGAACACTTATTCCAATATATCACAGATTATGGACACAACATGCCATATACCAATACATGAGTAGTATGTTGGGGTTGTATGCCCTAGAGTATGTACATTGTGTATATATTTGTAATCTGAATTCCATTTATGGCTTAATATATATATGTTTTCATTTAATGATTGATTTCATTTCAGTGCATTACGTATATATGTTCCTTAAGT
>CAOJBK011024771.1:0-11286 GCA_948294925.1 Codiaeum variegatum | reverse complement strand
GTTTAAACCTTGCTAGAGATAGATTGTTTAAACATAGAACACTCAAGAGTTTAATAGGATTGTTGTGTTTGCTAGAGATAGATTCATAAACTCCTAGGGTTCACATGTTTTTCATTAGATCTTCATGCTTTTCCTAATTGAATAGGATTGAGAAGAGATTCTTTCTTATTACTTAGGAATTAGGGGTTTAATTACTTGAGAAAGATTTAAACCTATAATTGATGAAAAATCCCGCTTAATGATTGATTGTTATATTCGTTGATGTGTTGATTGACCATGCAATTTGAGTAATATGAGTCAAAGTCTAGGTAGATTGTTTTAAAAATCTATTTTAGTTACCTCAATTGATTTGCAAGTTTCTCTGTGTTTTATTACGTTTTTGTTATTTTAATTTATTCATTCATAAAATTGAAATTTATTGTTGGCTAGACAATAGATTAGGAGATTGAGTTAGTGATTGGTTGAACGAATTGCATGAAATTCCCTTGGGAGAACGATATCGGGACTTACCGATTTTTATTACTTGATACGATCCCATACACTTGCGGGTGTGAAAAATTAAGATCTGAAAAATACACATCAGCTCAGCTGCTAGGGCTTTGTTCAAGTTGGCGAACCTTTGACATGCTTAACACCTTCTTATCAGTCTCATAGCATCTTCCTTCATTGTGGGCCAATAAAAGCCCTGTCTGAAGGCCTTGGCTACTAAGGTTTTTCCTCCCACATGCATTCCATAAGCACCTTCATGCATCTCCCTCAATACGTACTCAGCTTCAATGGGAGTCAAGCATCTGAGCCATGGTAGAGAGAAGACCCTTTTGTACAGGACCCCATTGTACATGGAGAAGTGATAGCTTCTCCATTTGATTTTCTTTGCCAGCTTTGGATCCTCTGGGAGTTTTCCTTTCTCTAGGTATCTTCTTATTTGGTCCATCCAACAAGATTCTAGATCTGTAGCCATAACAGATTCGAGCTCTTCTGTAGAAGGCTTGGACAGGACCCTTAAAAATACTTTACTTGGAATGTCGGTTGGGTGGGCTGCTGCGAGCTTACTTAGATAGTCTGCTTTGCTGTTGGCCCTCCTTGGGATCTTTTTGAACTCAACTTTGATCCCCTTCTCCTTCATCTTCTTCAGCTGCAAGTTTATCTTCTCTAGGTATTTGATCTTGTCTGGATGTCTAGCTTTGTATAGGCCTTCGACATGTCCCAATACTAGTTGCGAGTCTCTATAGATATGCAATGTTTCGAAATGTAGATGCTCGACCACCAGAAGGCCTTGAAGGAGAGCTTCATACTCAGCAGTGTTGTTGGTTGTGGCGAAGTCTAGCTTCAAAGCGAACTCTATGAGTACTCCTTCTTAGTTCTTCAGCACTACATTGACTCCAATGGATCCCTTGCCACTAGATCCATCAACAAACAACTCTCATTTGACCTTCGGGATTTCACCCTCAGGTTGGCACTGTGATTCGCATTAAACGATCATTCTAAAATGAAGTCTGTCATGGCCTGAGCTTTGATGGCTTTTCGAGGCCTATATTCTAGGCCATATCCTCCCAATTCTACAACCCAACTTAGTAGTCTTCCAGAGAGTTTTGGCTTGTGTAGGAGCTTCTGTAAAGGTTTGTCTGTGACCGCTACTCTTTGGTATTCTTCCAGGTAGACTTTGAACTTTCTGCATGAGAGCACCAGGGCATACACCATTTTCTTGAGGGGGCTGTAATTCAACTCTGCTCCCTGCAGTACCTTGTTGAAATAGTATAATGGTTTTTGGAGATCCCCTTTCTTCTCTAATTAGCACTAAGCTAACCGCATGCTGCGAAGATGAGAGGTACAACAGGAGCTCTTCACCTCTAAGTGGTCTACTCAAGACCTGTTTTGAGGCTAGGAAATTCTTCAAATCGTCTAGAGCTTGTTGGCAATCTTCTGTCTATTCAAAGGCGACACTCTTTCTGAGCTTCTTGAAGAATGGGAGATATTTTTCCCCAGATTTGACTTGAACCTGTTCATGGACACCAACCTGCATATCAACTTTCGGACTTCCTTCACACTTTTTGGGGGATTCATCTCCAAGATGGCTTGGACCTTGTCTGGGTTCGACTCTATCCCCCTTTCACTGACCTGATAGCCTAGGAATTTGCCTCCATGGTTGAAGAATGCACATTTTTTTGGATTTAACTTCATTCCATAGGAGTTCATCACTTCAAAACACTTCTTTCAGGAATTGAATGTGTTGCTAGAGGCTCATGCTTTTGACCACCATGTCATCTACGTAAGCTTCAAGACTCTTTCCTAGCTGCTCCTTGAACATCCTGTTGACGAGTCTATGATAGATGGCTCCAACATTTTTCAGTCCAAAGGGCATGGACACATAATAGTAAATTCCCTTTTCTGTGATGAATGAAGTTTTCTTCTCATCTTCTTCATCAATTCTAATATGGTGATAACCTTGCTTGGCATCAAGTAGTGAGAGATATTTATATCCGACTATCGAATATACCAACTTGTCTATCATAAGCAGTGGATGTGAGTCCTCGGGACATGCTTTGTTCAAATCAGTGAAGTCCACGCACATACGATAGTTGTCGTTGGCCTTCTTGACTATCACCACATTGGTAAGCCAATTTGGGAACTGTACCTCCCTTATGAACCATGCTGCAGTCAGCTTTTCAATTTCTTCATCGATGACTGCTTGCCTCTCAGCCCCGAAGCTCCTCTTATTCTGTTTGATGGGCTTGGATGTAGGATCCATATGGAGTTTGTGAGTAATCACCTCTGGGCTTATTCTTGGCATGTCTGAGGAGACCCATGCAAAATTTTTAGAATTGCTTGCCAGGAATTCGTGCCCTTACTTCTTCTCTTCCAAGCTGAAGATGGAAATGATCTGCAAGGTTCGACTGGTTTGAGTTCTTATACAGATTTATCTTTGGTTTCTGCCTGGACCTTATAGGGAGTTGCCTCTACTAGGTTTACTTCTTCAAGTTCCAATGACACAATCTTCCTCTTCCTTTCAATTTGCATGGTCGCTTTAGGGGCCATGTCACCAAAGACGTGCAAGTTCGAGCCGTCCGGAAGGGTAACTATTAATTTGCTTCTTCTAATGCTCAGGGAGGCATCCAAGTCCTAGAGCAATGGCCTTTCTAATAGCACATTGTAGGACATAGGCAACTTTGTTACAACGAAGATTGCTATAACCGCCACAACTTTTGGGGCTTTACCTATTATTACTGGCAGCTCAATAGAAGTTCATACTGACACTTCTAACGACTGAATCTTTGAGCTTTCTATCCCTATTTGGGTGAAAAGCCTCCCAAGATAGGAGGTTCACCGAGCTCCTTGTATCCACAAAGATCCTCCGAACCCGAAAGTTGGCCACCACTACTGTGATTATTATGACTTCGACCTTCCTGGTGGTCCTGTTAACCGAGCATGCAATTAGCTGTTTCGAGCTATTGTAAAAGATGAACTCAGATGGTTCGTAGGTTCAAGTATCCTTCTTCTCCTTATTTTGACTAAGTGGGATCTCTTCTGGCCCTCTAGTGAGGCAAATGATATCTCCAGCTAATCTGTCTTTTATAGGTGTGACCTGAGTTGGGTTAGCTGGTCCAGCTTGGTCAGCCTTTTTGATGTAATTTTCAAGATATCCTAGTTGAATCAGCCTTTCAATTTCCAATAGGAGAGAGTGGCAATTGTCAGTAGTGTGCCGACGGGTGTTATAAAATTTACACCATTGAGACCTGTCTCTCTTCTCTGGGTCTTTCATGATTGGCCTTGGTCTCCTCCAAATCTCTGTCTTGGAAGGAAGCAAAAACCACCTTTGGTTTGACATTTAGGGGTGTGAATTTGGAGGGGTCGAACCTCTCCCTCCTAGGTGGTTCGATTTTCCTTGGAGAGGGATTTTGCCTGCTAGATGATCCCTTTATTTTTGGTGCAGCTTCTTTTTTCCCTCTCTTTTGGGATGAACCTGCCTCTTCTGGCTTTCTCTTCCTATAGGACCTGCTTTCTTTAAAGGCATCATCCTGCTTGATATATTCTTCTGCGATAGCCATGGCCTCGTTCAACATCTTATATGAGCTTCAGACTAAAGCTTTGAAATAGTCCTGATGGATCGTGCACTTTTGTAGAGCTTTTACTGCTCGAGGCTCATCTATGTCTATCACCTTCAGGGTCTCTCTGTTGAACCGAGTTCTAAAGTCCCTTAGTGGCTCGTCCGAACCCTGCTCCATCTGCTCTAGGGCTCGAGTAGATGTAGGTATTGGTATGCTGGCAAAAAATCTCTTTACAAATAGGTTCACTAGACTTCAAAATGAGTCTATGCTCCCTTCTAGCATGTTGTTGTACCAATTTACAGATGCTCCTTCTAATGTGCTTCGGAGTGCTCGGCACAATGCCTCATCTCTAGTGGTCTATAACTCCACTAAGTGCTTGTATTCCATGACATCTGCCTTGGGATCCTGACTGCCATCATATTTTGTCATCTACGACTGTTTGAACTTTTCCAGCATTTGGAACTCATCGATACTTCTGCTAAATGGGGATTTCAGGTTGAGAGTGGAGTTTCTCTTATGGTCAGGCTTAGCTCCTGCCATTTCTACCATATACCTCCTTACTTCCTCTCTCAGCATGACCCTTGAACCAAGCCTCTTGATCATCTACCCCTCTCCGATGCTCATGCCTGTGTGAGTGCCTTCGCCTACTTTTCGAACCCCTATGAGACCGGCTCCTTTGGTCGTCTTCCCCCCTACTACGCCTGGCTTCGCTAGCTACAGACATGTTTCCAGCTCCTTCTCTGTCACCCTCTCTGAACCTTCTAATTCCTTCCCCCACCCTCTCCTCACTGGCTGGTATTTCTAGCATGGATCTGACCCCACCTCTTCCTTCTGTGGGTCTAGCTAGTGGTGTTCTTCTTGCTTCTACACTAGTAGGGGTGTTGAAGTTCAGCCTTCTGCTTGCCGCGAGAGGGTCGTTAGCCCTTTAAGCTAGTACGTTGAGTGTTGGATTCGATTGAAGCTATGGGAGTAAAGGGACAAAGTTAGTGACTAGGTTCTGTAAGGTAGCTACTAGATCTGATGTTGTGAGGGGCTGTACAGGCTGTGGGGCTGGAGTTGAAGAGCTTGGCATTTGAGGCTATCCCATAAAGCTTTGGAGAGACTGTAGGGAGGCGGCTAGATTGGTCCAGGCCGCTGCTTGGATCTGGTTATTTACAGGTGTAGTGGCTGTTTGATTTGTGTTGGTGGGCAGAGCACTGTCCTCCCTATTATGGGTAGGTTCCATCTTGAGAGCTTTCAGTGCAGGTTTTGAGAGATAATAAGAAAAAGAATCGTCGGTGTGACAATTCTTAGAGAGAGAAGAGGAAACTTTGCGTGTCTCACAGACGGCGCCAAATGATGGGTGATGTACTTTCACGTAGTTTGAATGAAACTTCTCAGGTTTGGTTGAGTCCACTTGCAAGACAGAAAGACGATCAGAGGGTGTCGGACGTGTGTCCGAAGAAAATTTTCCGATGGTCAAGTCAGTATCTAGAGAAGAGTTTAGTAATTGCTCTCAGAAATAGAACTATACCTTTTAGTGTGTGTGTTTTTCACTTACCTGAATGAGGCATTGTGAAGGCAATTTATAAGGCTGAGTTCATGTAGCTGGAATATGTGTCCGCTTATGGTAGGTTATTAAGTACCCTTAATGGAACTGTGATATGACCGAAGAGTTGATGACAGATGTAATCATCTGTCTCTATCAGACGTCCGAATCCCGAAAGCTAATAGGCCAAACTTCTTGAAGGTTCGAGGGCTCGGGAGTGACTAGTGCACTTATAAGGTTCAGACTAAATCCAAACTCTTAGTTGTTATCGAACTCGACTGATGCAGGGTCATTTCAATATCATTAGTTGAGTTGTTATAAAGAGAATTACTGACAATAGCCTGTTATTAGAAATTTGATTTTAAAACTGATTTTGAGATGTTTGTCATGACAATTTCAAAACATTTATGGAAATAATTTCAAAGTTGATTTAGTCATATTGCTTTGAAATTTCCATGTCAAAAATTTTCCTCCTAAAATCAGAAGAGGTTTTGGGAAGGGAAATTGTCAACGATCAGAAAAGAACAAATATATCAATCAGTATCTTTATTATTACCTCACCTAATCCAATACTGGCGTGGATGAGGTCGATCTTACAAATGTGGGCATATGTGGACCCCTACAAGTGAGCTCCTCCATCCTAAGGTTAAAGGCTGCAAATTATTAAGCAAGCCATATTTTCCCTTTTCCTGCCAACTGATCTCAGGCATCTAGACGTGAAAATTGGGCTCGGACCATTGGAAATTTTGAATCAAATTTTGACCTAACTCAACCAAAAAAATTCAACTCAATTATATCACAGTTAATTCCTTTTCTGATCCGAATAATAAATTATGAATATTACATATATCTGACAAGGAACCAACTAATTTCAAGCAAGAAGGAAAATGGAAGATAATTGTATTTATATCAAAAAAAGTAGAAGAGGAGAATGTTGTTTTGTTTCCGATTAATAACTGTAAAAAAAGTTACTTTGTGTTTTAGCATCTAAATCGTAATCTGCCTAACAATGGCTACTTGGAAAACTGTGTTACTAAGATTTCAAATGTTGGTCTGTAATAATACAACAAATCTCAACTTGCACGTGCACAATCAGCACATGTGAAATCCCACAGCAGAACAGCAGTCTGCTGCCAATGCTTAGGGTTGTAATGTACATTCCCTCAGTTCTTTAAGATTCAAAGACACGGATGATTCATGAATCATTATCGAGAGTGTGGTGCTTTTCGAGCATAGGCTAACACCATAACAAAATCCTTTGCCGAGGAACCAATGGATGCTGCTACTCGTTCTGATGGCGAAGCTGTCTGTATCCATAGATCAACTAAATTGTACAACATTAATGTCGGCATCACTGTCTGTCCCATGCATTTGATCTCCACCTGCGATAACCACCATTAACGGAATCCATTACCGATGACTGGAAACTCACAACTCACCCCCTTTACCGTGCACTGTGACCTCAAAAGTGATCTAAATGGAGGATTTTTGGAAAACTTCTCTCACCTCGGTTTCATTAGGAAGATCAAGTTTCTTCTTCAGGTACTTCTGGATAAAGGAAACAGGTAAATTTCCATCCCTGCCATACAATGAAAATCAAACACCCACAATCAGTCGATTGATTTCACTTTATTCACTAAGAGTTGTATTCTCAATATATTTCATTTCACATGATTATAAATATAATCGTACAGAATTTGCAGGAATACCAAGCATATAATAAAAGCAATGAAGCCAAAAGAAACTCACTTTATTCTTAAGTAATTTGCAGGAATTTGCGGCAACGGTGCATCTCCTTCCCTGGAAAAATTATGATATTAGCAGGGGTACAACAAAAAGGAAATTTGATTCTACATTTCTAGTAACATACGAAACTCACTGGTTATCACAAGCTATCAGTGAAAACCAAACCGGACCAGCTCTTCTCTCGTGCTTTGCGCTGACAGCATCCAGCACAGCTTGGGATGAGATGCTCGGATGCCCAAAAGTAGCTTCCTTTTTTCGCCGAATCCTGCGCGGCCTTTTAGGTCCATTTGGCTCTGAAGGTATATTATCATCGTTATTCTTTTCATCTTCAAATTTTGACTTATCTTTGCTTTTTGTTTTACGCAGTTGAGGTTCATTGTCAGGATAATGACTAGTCTCTAATTTGGCGTCAGAAACTTGTGAAGTAGACTTAAAAGACTTGGTCCTACTCGCAACTTCTACCAAACAATTTAATGGTTGCCAAAGATCTGATTTTCCAACACCGTTCTCTGCTTCATTATTAAGTATTGGTTGGCTAGCCTCAACAGAGGAAGAATTCTGCCAAGTTCTGAAAAATATTAGTAACATGAAGCAAACAACAACTGTCACTAAATTTAAAGGAAACATCAAGCATTTTGACTAGCCATACCTGCCTTATGTTCTCATTCACAGTTTCAGGAGAACTGGAGTCCTCTTGTGAAGAATCTTGCTCCTTTTTAATGCGTTTCTCGACAGGGAAACTCGAACCTCGTAAAGCAGTGGACTTTCTCGGAACAGGTTTTGTTCTTTTTCCAGTTGTAGTTTGTGCGGATACTTTGGGAGCACTGACTACCAAAGACGAAAGCGATCTTTCTTTCCTTCTAACTGGTAATGAAATGGAGGGAATGACTTCAGGTGCCTCTATCTTTCTTCTTTTGAATGGGAAAATCTTCGCCCTTACATCTTGTAAACTGTGGTCTGGCCTAATTTCCAATATGGATAATTTTGCCTCAATTCACAATCATTTACAAATAAAAGACGTAATTGAACTGACAATGTAGCCTGACAAAATGCAGATAAGTGCTGGAATCTGAAATATGTTATAAAAGCTTAGGATAGATGAAGATCATTTTCTTTTACAAAACATTCCTTTCAGGCCTTTACTCGAAACCTAACTCATCATCAAATCTTAAACAATTCAGTTTCAATTGAATGCATATTGCTCCATCCAGAATTCTCTGCTCGTCCATTGAAACGAACAGAAGTATGTCCATTGAAAGCTCAAGATACACATTAACCTTACTGAAATGTACTAAAGTGTGGATCATTCAGCAAATTAAGCTGAATTTTATGCATACTTTTAAATCTATTGTTACATAAAATGTTATGATTCAAGTATTATAGCAGTAAAGGTACTAATCATCTCCCTTAAAAATTTTTGGAAAATTCTGCTACTGTGATATATGATTATTCTAAAGTAACCTTCAGATATCAGCAATCATAAAGCATATTAGAACAAGAAACTAACCTTAATTTTTCCAATGGAGCACAACCCAAATCAATATC
The DNA here is from genome assembly GCA_948294925.1 of Codiaeum variegatum. Classification (NCBI taxonomy): domain Eukaryota; kingdom Viridiplantae; phylum Streptophyta; class Magnoliopsida; order Malpighiales; family Euphorbiaceae; genus Codiaeum; species Codiaeum variegatum. The sequence continues at coordinate 2,421 of CAOJBK011024771.1, read as the reverse complement.
ACATATTGGACAATAATCTACTTCCTCATCTGATATCTTCTTATATATGCACTTTCTGCAGACTGAGTAAAATTTCAATAAAGGAAAATAAATTCAGAGATTAAAATTAATCAAAATTCATGTGCTTTGGACTTTAATAATTGAATGTAATTAATAATAAGCATTAACTTGCACGCACAACTACACAGTTTGAGCCACTAGTATTGATTAAACCTAATTTTCAAAAGCAAAACAGCTGCACATTGGCCCAACACACGACTTTAATCACATCAAGCAAAGAATGAAACAAGAAAGTTTAATCGGTTCAGAGAAAAAGATGCTACTCAGCTGTAAATAAAAAACATAATAAAAAAAATCCATAGACTTACAGTACAATTACAAACGACCACGTTTCAGATAAAGACAAAACCCAATCAAGATAAAGAAAATTGAACGCCTGAAACAGGAACCAAACTCACCCTCCCCTAGACTATCTATGAACAATGCAAAAAAAATACAAAAGGAATTGAAATCAAAAGAGATTAAAATAGAGAAAAACTTACAAGTATGAAGACATTCAGAAATAGTAGTAGCACCTCTCAATAACTTATTACAAAGAGGACAAGTCATGCATGCTGCAATTGTTTCTCTTTTCACTTTCACCACTTGATTTGCCATCTCCTTATCCCTAATCTTCCTCTGTAATTAGCTTCCTTAATCACCATTTATACTAACTAATTAATTAATAAATCCACATGAAAACTACATGTTATTGTTGGTTGCCACTATCAATAAACACAAGATTCACGTTCATGTCTTCATTTTTATCTGCATTAGACACAAAAACAACATGAAAAGGAAGAATGGTAAGGAAAAAACAGTAAAGATTACTCTTTAATGGTATAATTACATATATAGAAAAAAAAAAGGAAACTTGAGAGGAACCTTTTGATCTTTATAGAGACATAAAGAAGAGATTTTGAGACTTGGGTTATGGAGATTTGTGGAGAATCGACGTGGGTTTTAGAGGATTTGGACAGAGAGAGCTTTGTGAATGATCTAAATCTAGAGAGAGAGAAGAGGGGAGGCGTCGAAGAAAAAGCATGAACCTTTGTTTTGTTTTTATGTTTATGTTATTTGATTATTTTAATCCAAGTTTTTTTTTTGGGAAATTTTTTTAATATTTTTGGACAAGTGGACTTGTGCAATGAACTTGAGGATAAATTACGCAAGGGGTGCGCAGGGTAGGAATATGCGCACTAGTGTGTGCTTTGTGAAGGTGGTTATGTTATCAATAATGCAACGTGTTGCTGCGGACAGTCCTAGTCTTGGATTTATTTCCACGTAGACGTATTAAATCATAATTAATTGTAATAAATAATTACCGTGGGTACATTTTTACTGTTTCCGCTTTCAAGTTTCAAGAAAATGCTAAGAAATGAAAACATTTTATAAATAATAATATATTCTCACGTGTAATTTACAAATTTTTGTACACATCCGAGTCCATATTTCAATTATGGATCTGAATCATTAAAATAATAACATTAAAGGTGGATTTAACGACTCGCGCACCAAAAGTTAAAACGAGTTGTGAAAAAGAAAAATCAAACTCTAGGGAACATAATTCGAATTTCAATTTTCAAAATTTTTTTAAAAATTATATTTTATTAAAACTCTTTTAACAAAATCATTTGAAATTTTCAAACACTTTGAAAATTAACGCTATGTCAAAACTCTTTTAATATAAAGGGTATAGTCAATTATTAAACATTTTGATAAATGCCTAAATCTATGAAATGACTCATAATTTCAACCATGGATAATCTCACCAATTGTGTGCAAAACACAAGTTGACACAAAGAAAGGTTTGAAGTAAAAATCTATCGCCCTTTTTCGTTAACCTCCTCAAATATGAAGTCTTTAGTTCGAAACATACCTAACTTTTTTCTAAAAGTTTATTCCCTAGTTCTCTTCAATAAGCTTGAATCTTCTCTCATTGGCTACCCAAATTTTTGATTCTTGCTCCTTTACTTGAAAACTTGAGACTTGAAGATGGCTTTGGACTTGAATACTTCTCCATACTCCTTTCTCAAAGGTTGATTGAAGATGAGTATGTATTTGAAGAATTATTCTTCAAAACAAACCCACTCTCATAATTTGGTGTGAATTTGAAGCTTTCTCTCTCTAACTCTTAGAGAGCTTCTCTTTCTAACTTTTTGGAGAAGATGATAGAAGAAGATGATGATGAATAGTAATTATATCATCTTTCTTAGACAAAAAGATGAAGTCATGCCTCCTTTTATAGCCCACACCCACTCTTTTCCTTTTCCTTAAATTAAGGAAGAAAAAGTGAAATTGTGTCTTATTGACTATGATTAGTTAATTAGTCAACAAGATTAAGGTCATAATTAGTAAGAATCATCTTTAAACTTTAATTAA
>CAOJBK011023861.1:0-11063 GCA_948294925.1 Codiaeum variegatum | reverse complement strand
GCGAGCCCTTGCTCCAACAGCAAGCCCACGCTCCATCAGCGAGCCCATGCTACAACAGCGAGTGAAAGCCTCCGCCAGCAAGCACACATCAGCACTTTTTGAGCTGCAAAGCCTTCAAGTGCTACACTTCAGGGGACAATTGATATGCCTCGACCTTGAACTGGTTTGGCCACAACGTCATCCTTAGGTCCAGACCAGATCCAACAGCACTTAGGCTTGACTGAACCCGAAGCACATCACCAGCCTCGCCCCTAGCGGCCTTCGGGGTCGAAGCACACCACAGGCTTCGACCTTCGGGGTTCAGGAATTGACAAGCAGACAGGTGTCACTGGCTACATGGAGAAGTACACTGACAGCACCCCCAAGGCTGCCACGTGTCCCCTTCTACAGGAATTCTCATCCTATAAATACAGACATTCACAACCTGAATAAGGTAATGAAAACCTATCATCTAAAGCTCTCAATTACACATTGTTCTACTTATGTTCCAACCTTTCACTGACTTGAGCGTCGGAGGATTATTGCCAGACACAACGTCTGACACCCCTGACCGTTATTTACTCTGTGCAGGTCCATTCAAGCTCGACCAGAGTAGTTCAATTCTAGAGTAATCAAACACAGCACGCATCAATCATGAACATGTATATTAATGGTGAAATAGGGTAAATTGAATACCCACTCATATAATTGAGAGGCATACATTAAACAAATTATTGTCAACATTTCAATGCTTCGGTTAAAAATTTTGATATTATGCTATTTAGTTTAAAAGAATGAAATTCCCTCCATTATCTATTTAATTTTTCATATCTCTACGTTGAAAAGAGAGGAGAGAGTATTTTATAAATAAATATTAGAAATAAGAGAGTTAAAAAAAAAACTTTTTATTATTTCACTTTTACTTATATTTTAATTCAAGTTTAATAAATGTAACTCCAAATTTTGTTTAATCTTTTAACATACCTTTGCTTAAATAAATAAATATATAAAGTAAAAAATCTTTACTTTGTCTCTCTCTTCCCTCATCATTTTAAACGGCCGACGAATAAATTTTGATCACCATCATAAAAATTTCAAAACGCTTCGTCCATTTCGACTCTAAGAACTTCAAGAAAGTAAGTAGAGCCCATCACAGGAATCCAAATTCAATTCATAGAAAAACAATCAAGAAACTTCAAATAAGAAATCAAACACAAGAAATGGAATCGTGAAATTACCAACAAATATAAATTAAAAAAAAAAACCAAGAAATTACAAATACTTCTTTCTTGATATGTTTGTGTGGCAGAAAGGTGAGCGATAATGGTTAATGATTGAGCACCATCGACTATGATTTTGGTGGTGGGAATTCATGGTAGTGGTGAAATTTCTTAACTAAACTTAGGGGTGAATGTACACATAGGCAGAAGTAGGGCAAGTGTCCCACTGATTTTTACAATTTACTCCCTAAATTTTACATACTTTTAAATTTACTTCCTTTAAATTTTATTATTTTACCTAATAAAAGTTGTAATTCCTAAAAATTATAATTTGTTATGTAATTTTAATATTAAATCTATAATTTTATACCATCTCTATCTTAAGAGTAAAGTTAAATAAAAATAAAGTAAAATCATATTCTATACCACAAACTTGATTAAAAAGCATATATGATCACTAAATTTTACATATTTTTTCATTTCAATTATCCATTTTTAATTTGTTTTCAATTTGATCATTAACCTTTTTTTTTATTTGCATTGACAAATCATTTGTATTTTTGTATATCAGAATCCTATGTGTGGCAGCAAAAAAAATTGTAAGTTTTGCACATTTTTTTATTTCAATCACTAATCTTTAAGTGTTTTTCAATTTGATCACTAACGTTTTATTTTTTACTAGAAGATTACTTAGACTTTTTTTTTTTACTCTAGAATCCTGCATGGCCTGTCATATGAAAAAAAAAATGGTTGATTCCAGTTGATATTAGTTCTGATGGTTTGATAAAAAAAATAAAGCAATTTAAAAAATTCAACCAATCAAAAAATTACATGTGAAAATTACTTTTAAAGGATAAAGATCAATACCAACAAATATGATAAAAATTGTAAAATTCTCTCCTCTCTCTCTCTCCATAAGGGGTTCACTATTCTTACTATGAAAAACTGAAAAATCACAATAAATTTTCACAAAAATCACTATTTCTTATAGTTCATGAATCAAATTTTGGATTTAAAAAAAGGAATAACCATCTCATTTATAATCAATTTTTGGTCAATTTTCAATTTTACCTTGATCTCTTTTAACTTTCAAAGTAGGTAATTAATTATTCGACCACTTTCAAATCAACCCAAAAGGACACATGACACATGATGAAACGTACCACTCACGTGTTTTATTGGGTAGATTTGAAATTAGTCGAATAGTTGACTACCTACTTTAAAAATTAAAAAAGATTAGAGTAAAATTAAAAGTTCATAAAAAAATTCATAATATATTAGATGATTATTCCTTTAAAAAAAATTGATTTTTTTTTCTGTAAATGTCCATTGATTAATGATTTTGATTGAGTGATAAATGTTGAATTGCATTAGCCAAATGAATTTGATTCCTCAAATTTTATTTTATTTGAAACTTAAGAATTTTTAACAAAATGAAATAAATGTCCATTGAGTTAAGATTTTAAAAATAATTTTCACATGTTCAATTGACCAGATTTTTTCTATTATTCTATTTTTTTAGTCAAATATTTAAGCTAATGTGGCATTTTTAATGAGGTGTCGATATGAGTTAACTTTTTATTGCCATCAATATTTTTGTATCAAAAAATTCTAAGTGAGCTACTGGTGCAAAAAAAACGTTAATGATCAAGTTGAAAACAATTTAAACGTTAGTGATTAAAATGGAAAAATATACGAAACTTAGAACTTTTGGATGTCACGTGACATGTCACGTAAGATTACGGTGTCAAAAAAGTCCAAATGACCTACTAGTGCAAATAAAATAAAGGGTTAGTGGTCAAATTGAATAAAAAAATTAAAGTTGAGTGATTGACATAGAAAATTGTGCACAGATTAGTGACTACAAAAGCTTTTACACCCCCCACCCCCCCCTAAACTCTATGTTAACTATCATATAAACCACAACCTTAAAAAATTAGGCATTGATCTTTGTGAACACTTTCAAATCTACTACACATGTGCGAAAGATATACATGGCATCATCTTATTTTGCCACTTCAGGAGTAAAAGTTCCAATAACATACATTGCATAATCTCTTTTGTCATGTCGGTAGTAGAAGTGCCAATAACATACATGGCATAATCTCCTTTTGCTATGTAAAGAGTAGAAGTGCCATGTGACACAATTTTCTTGAGTCGTGATAGATTTTAAAGTGTTCATAAAGATCGCTATCTAATTTGAAATTTTTTAAGATTATGGTTTTTTTTTGCCAAATTAAGATTGTGGTATATTTGATAGTTATTGTAAATTTTGTAGTATAAAATATAATTTTGCCTAAAAATATAAAAGAGCTTGAATGTATTTTTTTTCTCTCAAATTTTGGTTGCAAATTATATATGTATATGATTAAGTATTGATTACAAAATCAATTGCTCCATTGATATTTTTATCTAGATCCGTTGCTAACTAAATAAAAAAAACACAGAGAGAGATATTAACGACTTCTATGTTATATATCGTTTGGCTCTTCATTGATCTAATTAAAATCATAAAAATAGGCATTTTTTATCTCTTGAAAATCCAGAACTACGTGATGGTGAAATTGGAATTAGCTTTCTCCTTAATTACTGATCACACTCTACACTAATGGTAACCCCACATGACTTAAGGCCACCATCCTTAGAGGATAAACAAAAATTGACCTAAAAGGTTCGTGAGTGAGCTAGCACAAGCAAGGAAGTTGACTTAGATAGGTAAATCAAGTCAAATTGAGTACTTTGGAATTACCCAAAATATCCTAAGGAAACTCTGCCAGATTTATCGCCTAAATATCCTACAAAATAGGAAAGAATCTTATCTAATAAAGGAAGTCCAAATCTTATCCAAATTCTCCAAGGATTATCTTCCTTAATAGGAGAAAGACTCCTAAGAGGATATCACTATAAATACCCAAGTTATGTCTAGATTTAATGCAACAAATCTACCACTATTCTCTTTTCATATTCAATTCCTAAGACAAACTACTGACTTAGGCATCTAAGAGTCCCTCCATTGAAAGATCTCTTGGTGTCTTTTCTTTCTTTTAACAGGCAATCATGGGATCAAAATTATCATTTGATGCTAGGAATGTGGACAACACTTTTGTTCATTCATAATGCCTAAGATCATAATACACCAAAATTAAACCCAGGCCTCAACATTTTCCTATAAAAGGTAGGGGCTGAAAATTAGCAAGGAATTGAGCAAGGAAATGCCTAGGGGCTTGTATAACTTCTCAGTGAGCAAGGAATTGAGCAGGTGTAGGCTGGTATTGTAGCCTTGAATTTGAATATTCCACCCTTCCTTGTGGGAGTCAAACATCCCCATTATCTTGGAGTGCTACCTTAAGCATTTCAAGCTTTCCCTTAGGGGAAAGTACCTTTAAAACTATCTTTGTGATTTATGGGAGTGAAATCTGAAGTAAGTGTCAACATGAATAACAAGGACTTGACCAACCCTTGTTCTTTTTGAATTTATATTCTTCTTATTTGGATGTCTCAAAGCAACTAACTAAACTTTGGCAATCCTTAAGCCAAAACCATGGAATTCGTGTTCAGGGTGCTCTACTGTAGTAAGAGAAAATCAGGTACGTATTAAGGTAATAAGAACTGAGAGTGCACAAAAAGCTAAAGCTACCAATAGTAGAGGAAGGTCTAGAATGGATGACACTTTAGAGGAAGATGAGTCAACCTAGTCAAAAGGATTAGGAGACAAACTAGAGAGAACAAATTTCAAATCTGACATCTAAAGGGCTTTAAGGGACCTTAGATATACCAAGGGAATGATGAATTTTAAGGTTCCCATAGAGTCCCCCTTATCTGATGATGTAATAAACACCATGTATCCTCTGAGGTTTTAAATACTGGTGTTAGAGGGGCATGATGGAAATAGATGTCCCAAGAGCCACATCAGCAAATACAAAACCACCATTAATGCACAGACTACTAGTAATATAGTGTTTTGTGAGTTGTTCCCATACTAGTGTTAGAGGGGTATGATGGTATCATGCTCCTATGAAAAAAATAATGAAGTCCTTTAAATAGTTTACAGTGTTTTTTCAAGCTCAGTTTGTATCAGCAATGTTTTGAAAGAAAGATTACATCAACTTGACCTACATTAAGCAAAAAAAGAAGGAATCCCTCAAGGACTTCATTGAGAGATTCAACAAAGAGGTGAATTTGGTAGATGGATTAGACCCAACAATTGCAATTTTTGCTTTAAGGCTTGGCTCTAACTATAGAACTTTAAAGAAATGGCTCCTTAAGAAAACACCTTAGAGCTGGATTGATGCTATATAGATAGCATTAGTCAGATCAAACTTGAAGAGGAGCTCCATGATGAAGAGTATTTGGGAGCAGAGAAAAAATCAAAATAGTCAAAATCCCAAGATCGGACATAAACTCCACTTTGAACCTCTTCCTATCATAAAAGGTATGACAGGAACCTGGATAACTTTTAACAGTCCAGCCTAGAAGATTTAGCTCTCAACATAGGCCACAATACGTACCTCTCAAGGAGGCCAGAGCCAATGTGTTGATGTGGATTAAAAAATATGGGCAAGACATGCAACGACCATCCAAAATGAGTAAGAACTCAAAGGGTCAAAGAGACAACAATAAGTACTATGAGTTCCATTAAGACCAGGGGCATGATATGGAGGAGTACTAACACTTAAAGGAGAAGATTGAAAATCTAATCAGAAGGGGAGTCCCTAGTATTAAGAAGTACTTCACAGACACAGGAAGGAAGAAAATGATGAAAAAAAATAAAAATAAAAAAAAGTCGAGCCAAAAAAAGGGAGAATTAAAAGTGGTTTGTTTTATTAAAGTCATAGTAGGAGAAGTCTTAAGAGGTGATAGCTCTTCAAAGCGAAAACACACAATAAGGGGAATTCACTTAATATAGACCTAACCACCATCGTATGGTCTATCTGCTTGGGGAATTCACTAAGAAGGATGGAAAACATCTTAAGATCCCATACAATGATGCTCTTGTAGTTTGAGGGTACATTAACAATTACAATGTGAAAAGGATCCTAGCTGATTATGGTAGTTCAATTAATATAGTAAATTTACTTATCTGCAGGCTAATGAATTTAATTGGAAAGATATGAAAATAGTAGCTACTCTATTGTCAGGCTTAGCCCCCATTCAATAAAAGTAGAAAGGTTAATAGAGCTTAACATTGAGGTAGGATATGACGATATGTATTGGAAAGTGAAGGTGGAATTTATGGTGGTTGACATAGCTTTCTCTTATAATTTCTTATTAGGTAAGCCATGTTTGTATGTTACAAGAGGAGTGCTAAAAATCCTTTGTAGAGCTAAAAGAGTTCCTGACCCTTGCTCTCTTGCTGAGCTGACCTTTCCTAGGAGAAGATTTATTTATATACATCTAAACTACTTCAAACACAATTGAAGCAGTTCTGGTCAAAAATTAAGAAGGTGAAGAGTATCTAGTGTACGATGTTAGTGGAGTGCTGCAAAATGTAGAGCTTAGATATCTAACCCTTAAAAAGCATGCTTAACCCCTGATACTGGCCACAGAAAAGTTGAGGCACAACTTTGAAGCTCATCAAATAATATGCAAAATAAACCTACCACTCATAAAGATATTTCAGAGGCAAGAAACATTCGGTTGGATTATTGGGCACTGAATATCGAGGATTTAGGAGTAATATATAAACCTCAAAAATCAATGAAGGCTCGAGCTTTGGTAGATTTTGTAGTATAATTAACCTTGGTTGAGAAAGTAACTCAATAGTAGGAATGATGGGAAATGTTTATTGATGGAGTCAAGCACAATGAAGGAGCTAAAGTTGGCATTGTTCTCAAAGGACCTCACTAGGTAATCATAAGATATGTAGTCAAGTTAGAATTCAACTCATCCAATGATATGATAGAGTATAAAGCACTAGTGAATGGATTGGTTCTAGCTAAAGAGGTTAGCATTGAAAACTTAAGTGCTTATAGCGATTCATAATCGGTAGCTAACCATGTGCAAAGAAAGTTCCATTTGAAGAATTATGAGATAAAGAGATACATTGAAATGATATAGTAATTATTGATGAGTGGGGGATAGTTTTGATTCTGGGAAATTGGATAGACATAGAGAGATGATAACAAGAAAACAAATATAATTGCTAAAGTAGCTGCCATGAGAAGAATGACCAACTTAAAGAACACACCAATAGCTTCTTAGAAGCATCCAACTACATTTATTAGCTTGATCTTCTTGATAGAATGGAAAGGAATTTAGATGGAACTGGCAATGGAATACTTGGCTAATGGAAAATTGCCTGAAGATCGAAAAGAGGCATAAAAGATTATAAATTAGGCGAGAGGATACAATTAGGAAAAGGAGAACTGTTGAAAAGATCTCAGTCATACCCATGGCTCAGATGTATACCTAGAAAAGAGGGAGAGTATGTGCAGAAAGAGATGCATGAAGGTATTTACAGGGCTTATGAGATAAGTTCCACCATTACACAGAAAGCTTTTTTACAAGGATACTACTAGTCAAACATCAAGAAAGATGCAAAAGAGTTATTAAAATAGTGCAAGTTATGTCAAGAGCATGCCAATGTCCGAAGACAACTCTACTCCGAGATCACTCCCATCAAGGCTACATGGCCATTCTACTAGTGGGGAATGAGTATTTTAGTACCCTTCCCACCTTCAGTTAGACAGACAAAGTTTTTGGTGGTAACTGTAGAACAATTCTCCAAGTGGATTAAAGCAGAACCAGTTGTAACTATCATTTAAAATAGAATTATTGATCTTTTCTAGGATTCTATGGTGTGTATGTATGGAGTACCAAAAGTGTTGATTACTTATTATGAAAAGCAGTTTGACTCTAAGGAATTCAAAGGGATATGTAAGAATCTCAACATTAATCTCAAATTCACCTCGGTAGCTCATCCTCAGTCCAATGGAAAAATAGAAGTGTCAAACAGAATCTTACTTAAAGGCCTGAAGAAAAGATTAGGTGAAAGGAAAAAAGAAGATAAGAAGAAGAACGCAATAGTGTACTTTGGAGTTATCATACTACACTAAGGATAATGACTGGATAAATCCCATTTTCATTGATGTTTGGGATAGAAGCAGTTGAACAATTAGAGATTGTACAATCGATATACAGAGTGGGCTATGCAGTGGAAATTGACTATGAATTAGAATGGAGGTTGGACCTTGATTTGATAGAAGAAAAGAGGCATTAAGCTCAAGCAAGAATGGTAGCGTACATATAAAGGGTAGCTCGGTATCATAACAAGAGAGTCAAATATAAGCGTTTCAAAGAAGGTGATATGATTTTAAGAAAAGCAACAGTGACAAGATTAACACTAAAGTTGGAAAGCTACAACTAAACTGGAAAGGTCCTTACATGGTGAAAGAAGTCATAGGAAAAGGGGTATACTAACTCGAGTATGCTAAAGGAAAAGAACTCCCCTGCTCATGAAATGTAGACAACCTCAAGAGGTTATATCTTTAAGATTTATCTTTTAATTTTAATGTTATTTTAGTATTCAGTGTTTGTAATAAATTTTAATTGGAGGAGCCAAAGGTCACGGTGGTACCAACATAGTTAGGATGACTGGTGATACTTCATCAAGCTTTCATTAATAATACAAATAATATGCCTTTCCAATTCATTATTATGCTTTATTTAAATTTTTGATGCAATAAGGGAGAATTAATGAAAATCAAACCTCACCTATAAGGATGGTCAAAATACAAATGTTCCCAACTTACCTAAATGGGAGGTCAGATAAACAAAAAATTCCCTTCTTACCTATAAGGGAGGTTTGATGACTTTACCTATAATGGAAGTTAGTACATTAGATAATTAGGAGGTTTTACTTATAAAGAAAGCCAGGCAACTTATAAACTTTATAAGTCACTAACACATGGGACTTTACCTGTAAGGGAGGTTAGCTCATATAGGAATTCTATAAGTTCATAATTAAATTTTATAAGACCTCACTACTAAGGAAGGTAGACACAATTATAATTCAACTTAATCAATAAAAAAAATTCTATAAACTAGTATAGATGGAATTAGACTACGAATATTGTCAAAAGATCTCAAAAATTAACTTCATTGAAGAAACAAAAGAGTTTACAAGATTAAAAGGGCTAAATAAAAAGAATAAAAATCATTCTTCTCCATAATAGGTTTTAACAAAAATAATGATTTAGAATTCAAGTCGAGGGAGCAAAAGCACGAGGATCTATAGCCCTAGCATCTTGACCCTTGGGAATGGAGGTCGTAGGAGTTAAGACCTCAACTTCTAGTTTAGCTTCTGGAAGACCATTAGGGCTGATTGAAGGCTCTTCTTCCTCATTAAAAGGAAGGATGTCATTTAGAAATTGGACTTCATTTTTCACCCTACTTATGAGGTGCAAAAGTTAAAATCTTCCTTCGATAAGAATTCATCCCGTCAGTAGCATATTTAATTATGGACTTTAGCTCATCCTTTAATTTTTCTATTGTGGAATTTTGTACCTTGAGCCCGTCCTTGTGCACCTAAGCTTCTTTTAGAGCCACCTCAAGTTTCTTCTTAACTTTCTCTCTTTCCTTTTCAAGTGCTTAGGTAGTGGATGTAACTTCTCTTAACTTATTTTTGTGGAACACTAATTGTTGTTCCAATAGGCCAGCTTTACTTTAAAAGAGCTTGGAATTCTTCCTTCCTCTATTTGGATCCTCTGTTGAGCATGTCATACTGACAACAAAGATGATTCATAAAGTCGTTGGCCGATTATTAGGTCAACTATCTGTGTGTGTGTGTTTGTGTGTGTGTGTGTGTGTGTGTGTGTGTGTGTGTGTGTGAACTAAAAAGTAAAGTAAAAGTGGCTTGGTACCATTTGAGAATGGTGAAAAGTGAGGTAGAAGCATTGGGCATTGCCCAATTAGCTCAAAGCTTCAACATCCTTAGGAAGAAGTAGAGATTTTGATACAAAGTATGCCATTTGGCATCATTCAGAGCTGGTTTCATGAATGAATGTCTCCATGATGACCTTTTCCTAGCAATGAGGTTCCCTAAATCGGGGTGTTTTCTCTACAGGAAGCTTGGCTTTGAAGGCTAGACATTTGGTAGCTTGAGCCTCAACTGCAATGCCTTTATCCTTTGATGTCTTCAAGGTAGGGACATTGGTAAAATATTGGATTTATTGCTCTTAGATTTCCCAAGCTCGGTTGATTTTTGGATACTTTGGGGGGAAGGACGTTAAGGTGCAACCTTGGAAGCTTGTGACTTAGCTTGCAATTCTCGACTCTTCCTTAGGAAAGCTTTATTCATAACCTTTTCATTATTGCATTATTAAACATTTTAAGTTAAAAATCAAAGGAAACAACAAAAGAAGATGGATCGATACTTATAGGGTTTGGTATTAAGCATATTCCACTCATAGTCTCTCACATCGCCATTAAACCAATGGTGAAGAAGCTTTATAGCTTTTGATGGCTCCATTTCATTCTTGAAGTTGAAAGAGATGACTCCGTCAACTACTTTAGTAGATCAAAACAGCCCTAACCTTTCCTCTTCCATTTTGTGAAGTAGATATAACTGCTTTTTTTGTTTTAACTTCGAGTGGTAATTCCACTCCGAAGTGTAGAATCTAGTGATTGGTTGTAGATGAGGAAGAACCTCTCTTACCAATTCTTCCTCTAAATTTTTAAGGTCTTTGGAAGCTCGATTATCTTTTTACCCTCTACTAGACAGTTGATAAAATCTGAATTTTGTGCTTTAGGCCTTATTTTATAAAGAACTCGTAATTCTTTGGCATTCAATTCAAAGCCATTCAAATATGTTAATATCTAGCAACACTCCAAAACATTCCACACATTTAGATGTACTTGAGATAT
>CAOJBK011023807.1:0-10962 GCA_948294925.1 Codiaeum variegatum | reverse complement strand
CCCCCCCCCCGCCCGGGGGGCCCCGCCCCCCCCCCCAATCATCGGGTGCCATGTGGCATGTGTGGAGGGATTAAGCATGCATAAATGGATTTATGCATGTGTAATTGCCTTTACGCATGCATAATGGTCAAAACGCACACGTTTTGGCTTTTATGCCCATGTTTTTCCTCGTTTTGCATTCCCAACCTTCTAAACTCGATTTTCTGCCTCCTTTTACATGCCACTATAAATATCCATATGAAAATGACTTTTGACTCAGAAAATCACTAGGGAAGAAGTTATTATTACTTATTGTTATTAGTTTTTACAAAAATATCAGATTCTTTTTCCTTTTTTCAAACATGAAGCCCTTTTTTAGCCACGTGATGTATGGATGGTGTCAAAAGTTGAACAAAGTGCAAAGGATCAACCTCAGAAGTACGATATGTCATGTGTGAGAATTGACCGATATTTTTTGAATGCTTGCATAAGGTTTTGGGACCATGTTGATCATGTGTTTCATTTTGGGGCTGACATGGACGAGATGTGTCCAACCTTTAAGGAGTTTTTGCTTATGCTTGGCATGAATCTTGAGGCTGTTCGGATGTTCTGATTGAGCGGGTAGGCTATTTTAACTCTTTTAAGGAGTTGTTAGAATTGAGCACAGATGCTACTTCTTATTTAGTAAAATATGATCTAGTTAACCTATTTGCATTGGCATTTATATTTTGGAGGGAGTCAAAGGATGACTCTGTTTGGATGGCTCGAAGGTTAAGGTCCTATGCCTTTGCACTTACTACGGGTAATATATTTGTGGGCCTAATTAGCTTTGGGGATACGAAGGTAGTTGACCTGATACTCCTAATGGGCGAAGGTAAGTCTATCATAGGTATGATTCTGACTGAGACACTGCTGAGCCTCGATCATTATTATAGCTCCAGGGAACCTTGGACTATCAATCCGCTCTTACTCTAGGTACTTAAACCCCTTCCCTGCTCATCTATTTTAACATGCTTTGAGGTTTCTCTGAGTTGATGTCTTTATCTTTCAGATTTAGCTGAGAGACCATTTTAGGATCATTCCTAAACCTGAAAGGCCTGAATATTCTACTACTTGGTATCACACTAGGAAGGTTTCCATTCACTTTAGTTTTGAGAAGGAGTGGATTAGTTGGCTATTGGAGTTGGGTCCTTCAGATTTGCTGTGGAAGCCTGAATGGTACACTATCAAGTGGTTTATTCTGAGGAGCCAAGGTTTTAAGCATGTGTATCTGCTCAGCTCTCAGTATGTGACATGGTATTAGGCTACTAGATTCCTTAGCCAGATTAGACATGATCAATATGCGTCTCCTAATGGTCCTTTGTTTGAAGCGACCATAAGGAATGATAGAGTGGCTAGAGTTGTCATTTCTCATTGGATTAGAGACTATTCGAGGGCTAAGGTAATTTCTAGTAATGATTATGGTAGATCTATAGAGTATATCACGTGGTGGATTGAAGCTTATAGGCTAAAAGAGAAAGCTAAGCAAATTGTTATTATGACTGAGATTGAAGATTGAGTATGAGTCTAGACTTTTAGGTCAAAATAAAGCTTTATTTTATTTTTTCTTTTTCTGTTTCAATGTGTAGTTTTAGATGTTCCAAAAGATGAATAAGGCCATAATAAATATTTTATTTTTATTAAGCTCTACTTTTTTTCCAAGCCGCCCTTTTGCGTTTTCAACTTAGCGAGCAGTCTTGATTGTGGTCTAGACCACCTTTTCGGTTTTCAGTGTAGTAGGTTGTACTCTAAATTTTTCCTAAGTCACCCGTTTAGGTTTTCATCTTAGTAGGTTTCATTTTTTTTTGATTTGTTTATTTGTTCTTTTTAACTCTTGCATGCAATGTTAAAGAGCCCAAATATGAATGCTAATGAAACATTGGTTTTAATTAGATGATTTGGACCATGCTTGCAAAGGCTGCCTATGTATCTCCTAACAAAAATCATTTAAAAATTCAATAATGGTAATTTTGGAGAATTAGGTCCATATAGTTCTTGTTTGGTAATGATGCCTGAATGCATGCTCATACAATAAGAACACTATATGAAGTACTTCGTGAGTCAGTCAAGATTGGTTGGATGGTTGAACTCATTCCCTTCAACATCCATTAGGATGACACCTCCGACTGGCATCATTTTCTTGATGATGTATGGTCCACTCCGAGGAGGTCTGAATTTCCCTCTAGGGTCTTGTATAACTTTTCTGATCTCTTTGAGAAATAAGTCACCTTTCTAAAGATTGTGACTCTGAACCTATTTATTGAAGTGCATGACAAGCCTGGTTTGATAATTCTATGTGTGGTGGAGTGCTTCCACCCTTTTTTCATTAATAGGGTTGAGCTAGTAATAGTAGTCATGTTACCTGTCGAGTTCACATATCTAAGTTTCTTGAAGAACACTGGTTGTCTGAATTTCCTATTCTATGGGAAGGAATGCTTCCATTCCATAGACTAATAAATATGGTGTAGCTCTGGTAGCTGACTTGTATGTGGTTCAGCACCTAAGGAGGGCACTTGATAGATGTAGGTGCCAACCTTTATGATTGTTAACAATATTTTGGAGCATGTTTTTCAATGCTTTATTAGTGACTTCAACTGCACCATTTATCTGAGGTCTGTAAGGTGAAGACCTATGATGTTCTATCTTTTCCTTTTTTAAGAGAGTGACTACCTCTTTCTAGAAATGAGAGCCATTGACTGATATGATTTCATGTGGAACACCATACCGCGAGATGAAGTTAGTTTTAATGAACTTAGATATCTTCTTGGAATCTAGTACTTGATAGGGTACTACTTCAACCCATTTAGTGAAGTTGTCAATTGCCACTAAAATATATTAATGGCCAGTAGATGGCTTTGGTGAGATCTTGCCAATGACGTCTATGCCCCAAATAGCAAAGGACCATGGTGTAGAAATTGGTTTTAAAGGTAAGGAGGGAAGTTTCAGGGGCTTTTCATGCTCTTAACATTTTAAACATCTTTAAGCATACTGTATACAATCTCGATTCATGGTGAGCTAATAGTAACCTGGGTTCATGATTTTCCTATACAAGGCCCATCCATTCATGTGTGTGTCATCTCTTCCACCATGGATCTCTTCCATGATCTTATGGACTTCTTCATCAGAAACACATCTGAGATGAATGCCATTCATTATTTTCTTATAAAGAATTTCACCTCTGGGGATGTATCCACTGGCTAGTTGTCTAAAGGTTATCCTTTTTGATTTGGATGTACCTTGAGGATATTCACCTTTAGTGAGGTAGATGTAAATATCCCAGTACCATGGTTTCTCTTCGACTTGGATACTCATGCAATGAGTTTGAAAACTCGGTTGGCACTTGATGCTTATTGAAATAGGATGAATAATGAACCCATCATGTATTTCTATCATAGATGCAAGAGTGGCCAATGCATCGATGAATCTGTTATGAGTTCTTGGAAGATAATGAAATGATAAATTATCAAAGGAGTTGGCCAACTCCATGAGGTGCTTATGGGAAGGAACCAGTCGCTCCTCTTTGAGTTTCCACTTTCTCAATGCTTGTGAGACAATGAGGTTGGAGTTATCGTAGACCTCTAGGTTTTCGATGCTAATATGAAGAGTTGATTCTAACCTAGAAACACATGCTTCATATTCAGCTTCATTGTTGGTTACCTCAAAATCTAGTTTGATTACAAGAGGTAAGCTTTCACTGGTAGGTGTAAGGAACACCAAACTAACACCATATCCTTTGTGTTTGGCAACTCCATCAAAGTACAGTTTCCATGTTTTAATTTAAAGGAAAAGAATGTCTTCGTTAGGAATCTCAGGTTCCTCCCAATAATCATCGATCAAGGTAGTAGCTAGTTGGTCGGTGATGACACTGCCTTTGATAGACTTTCTCTGAATGTACTTGAGGTCATAGGCTGCCAGGACTGCCATCCATCTAGCCATTTTGCTTTTTAGGATGGGCTTTTTCATGAGGTATTTGAGAGGACTCTGATTAGTGAGGACATGTGTGATGTATGCCCCTAGATAATGTCTCAATTTGAGATAGACCCACACCAGAGCTAGGAAGATCTTTCTAATGTACTTGAGTTCGTGCGTCAACATTATCTTACTCAGGTAGTAGATGGCATTTTCTTTGTGCAAATCTGGAGCTTTTTGAGCTAGCATTATTACTTCCAAGGTTTCTTTAGTTATAGTTAAGTAGAGCAGTAGGGGCTAACTAGGCCTAGCAGGCTATAAGACTGGTGGGATAAGAAGGTACTTCTTAATTTGTTCGAAGGCTCTCTGACACTCCTCAGTCCCTTTCTTGGATGAATTCTTTTTTTGTAAGTCAAATATTGGGCTGCAGGTGTCATCTAGTTAGTGAATGAATAGACTGATGTATTGAAGGTGGCCGAGAATGCCTCATATCTCCTTTCCAGTTTTAAGAGGTGGCATGTCAAGGATGGCTTTAGACTTGGTCAAATCCACTTCTATACCTTTCTTGCTAACCATGTAACCAAGGAAGACTCTAGATAAGGCTCCAAATATGCACTCGTTAGGATTTAACTTGAGATTATACTGTTGAAGTCTAAGGAAGAACTTCTCCAATGCTTACAGATGCAGTTTAGGAGTATCACTTTTAACGACCATGTCATCGATATATACTTCCACTCCTTTATGCATTAAGTCATGGAAAATTATAATGGCCATTCTCTAATAAGTGGCTCCAACATTTTTCAAGCTAAATGGCATTACTCTATAGTAGTATGTGCCCTATTTTATGATGAAAGCTATTTTTTTCCATATAAGGAAGGTGAACTAGGATCTGATTATACCCCCGTTACTAGATCTATTCAGGAAACCATCTTAGAACTGGTTAGTGCGTCGACCAAGAGGTCTATATGGGGTAATGGAAAATCATCCTTAGGGCATGCCTTGTTCAAATCTTGATAATCCACACACATTCTGAATTTGCCATTCTTCTTCGATACTGGGACAATGTGGGCCATCCAAGACATGTATTTAATCATCTCAATGAATTTATGAGCAAGCTATTTGTCACTTATTCTTTGATTGGTTTAGACTAGGAAACCTTCATTCATTTGGGCTTTTGCTTGAAAGGCTTGTAGTCTGGATAGGTTAGAATCATGTGTATGACAATGCTTGGATATAGTTTGATCATATCACTGGGCTTCCTGGTGAAGTAGTCTTCGAATCTTCTGATTGTAGATTCAGTGTCCTATTTGTTTCAGCGTGAAGATTCAATGTATGTATTTTTAGGCATGTCATGAGTGCCAATATTGGTGGACTCCTTAATTGCATTTTTTTTATTTCATTTAATGTTTTATTTTCTTTTTCTATTTATTTGAGGTCAGATTAATCAATTGGAACATCAAAATTAAATAGGGAGACGTGCTTATAGTAAGAAAAGGAGAGAGGTCCACTGTTACATCATACTCATAATTGAATCCTTATGGACTTATTATATTATCATCAGATTTAGAAGAAGAGGACTCAAAACTAGTACTTGACTCAGACTCAGATTCAGAATTGGACTTAGACTTGGGCTCTGATTTAGATTCAGTAGCTTCAAAAGGACTTTTGTCGAAATGTCAATTCTTCAATTTTGCATTAGCAAGCTTGATTAGAGTGGAGAGGTTAGATTTCTCCTCCTTACCAGTGAGAACAACTATATTAGCAAAGAGGCTTTCTTTCATGTTCTCTTCATAGTCATGGTCCAAGTAGTAAATGGGCTAGCAATCTTCAATGGTCAGTTTCACATCAGAGAATAGCTCTAATCCAGGAACTCTAATACTAGTGATATGGCAAATCCATGGCTTAGGGAAAGCATAGTAAGGAACCGTCTCTCCCTCTTTGATAAATAGCCATTTAGGGTTCTAAAATAATGCCTCAGGAATATGTCAACTTCACCCCCATGGTTAGTGATTGCAGATCTTTCTCTGGCTTTGGTTTTCTCTTCCTCAATATTTCCATCCGTAGATTCATAACCTGAGCCAAATGAAGGAGAAGAAAATTTGATTTTGTTGAAGGACTCAACTCCTCGTTGCTCTTACCCTGGCCTATACCAGGAAAATTGGCCATATGCTTCAAAATGTTTCCAATAATCGGATTGTAGTAAGGATTGAAATCCAGGAAAAGTGGTTCTTTCAGATTCTCTATAGTTTAAATGAGCTGCACAAATGGAAGGCCGGGTAAAGGATATGATGATAACTCGGGCTGTATCTCCAAAATAGGAACAATGTCTAAGACTTCAGATTTTTCAGATGAATCAGACTTAATAGTTACAATACCACCTTTCAGGGGGAATTTGATTCTTTGATGTAAAGTAGATGGCACAACTTTGGCCTGTTGGATCCAAGGCCTTCCCAGAAGTAGGTTGAAGTAATATGGTACATCAATGACTTGAAAAGATACTTTGAAAGTAGTTGGGCCCATGGTGACAGTCAGTGTAGCCAACCCAAGAACCTCTTTTGTAGAATTTTCTTATGCCTTTACAATTTGATTGGAGGGGGTGAAATCAGTGGCAGTTAACCCTAAGCAGCTTGCAACTTTCAAAGGGTAAACATTCAGTGTAGACCCATCATCAACTAAGGTCATAAAGGCAGTCTTTTTCCCTTGTAATGATGGTGATGTACAAAGCATCATTGTGAGGTCCCCCAAGTGGGATCTCATTGACTAAAAAAGAGATATATGTCCCTTTTGTGGAACTTGTAAGTGATGTAAACAAAGCCTCATGAGAGATGTAAGGAGATGTCTGAGTCTGGCTCAACACCTTATAAAGAGCTTGTCGATAAGGATAAGAAGACATGAGTAAATTCCATATAGAAATGTTAGCTTGTGTCTTCTTTAGTTATTTTAATATGGGATCCTCGTCAGGTTTAGGAGTCCCTCTAGTTTGAACCACTGATTGGCTCGAAGTTGGAGCAGTAACATGAGCTTGAGTTATGCGGCCACTTTAGTTATAACATATATTTCCTTATCCAAATGTCTTAGTTTGATGATGACACAACAATAGTCATTGTGAATTTACCTCCCTAAGGAAGTTTGGCTAATTGGAAGTGAGAAATTTGGGAAGAGTGACCTCTCTAAGGAAGATTAGCCATCTCCAGTGTAGTGATAATTGCTTTGACACACCGTATTAGTAATAAGATGAGTTGAATCACCCTCTTCAAACTCATTTAATATAGTATTAACATTGTGTTCAAGAAAGGGATTGGTGCCAATATTGACAGTAGGATGTAGGATCTTATCATCATTAATGAGATCTTAGATTTTATAGCGGAGAGCCTTGCAATCGTCAGTCTTGTGGCTTGTCCCTTTATGATAGTCACACCTTTCACCCATATTTAAATTCTTTGGTAAAAGATTGGGAATTGGTTTAGGCTCTAATGGTATGAAGACACCTTTTTTTTATGCACTGTCTGAGGAGATAGCATAGTGTTAATCCCTTCAAATTAGTAAATTCCTTTCGTTGTATCTGGAGTGGTTTACAGGGTGATATTGCATTAACTCCATACTCCTTCTAAGTACTATTCATTTTCTTAAAATTGGAGGATGAGGTATGGCTATCATCATTGTTGAGATCGTAGACAAATCCATCTTTGAGATGAGTGCTAACAGCGACTAGAGCTTTGAAGTTAGGGAAATAATGTGTTATCATTATTTCTTGAAACATAGCTAATAAATTCATGACAACTATATCAATCTACTCTGGGTTAGTCAGTCTATTTATCATCTCGGAGGCTTTCTCCCTTTATTTAAGGATAAAAGTAGAAAAGGTTTCTTTTAGTTGTTGTTTGGTTTTTTCAAGATCTCTTCTCTTAATATCGACTTCTTGATTATAAGAGTATTATTTTACAAATTCAGTATAGATAGATTCCCATGTCTACTTTTTGGAATCCTTTAATTATATAAACCAAGTTAGAGCTGCGCCAGTGAGCGACTATTGGAATACCTGAGCAAGGAACTCACTTTCCACTCCCAAAGGAGGAAATGTGCCATCATAAATTCTTAGATAAGTCTCAGGACAAGAGTTTCCTTTGAACTTTTCAAAGTGTATCATTTGAAACTTAGGAGGAAGCCTTGCTTTGGGTAAGGGGCTTAGTGCCTTCACATCCAAAACTTTTTCTTACTTTTTAAGAGCTTGCAAAATTTTCTCCATATCCTCACATTTTTCCATTATAGACTTAAGAAGAGGGTGTTCTAGGGCTCCCTTTGGTAAAGGATCCACATCAAGAGCAGTTGGAGTTGTAATCCCATGGTCAGTTTGTGGGTTTAGGACAATGACCTCATCAGCTAAAAGTTCCTTGCTAGAGTTGGAAGAGGTCGACGCATGGTTATTGGGTTGGATACCAACTTGCGTTAGCATGGCTTGAACCTTACCCAATATAGCATGTTCTTGGCTTTGCATCATGGTAGAAAAGGTCTCTTATTGGACCTTCATAGTCTTTTCTTATCTTTCCATGAAGGCGGCCAGCAAGGCCAGTTGGTGCAGGTGTAGCTGGTGGAGCAATAAGGGCAATGGGAGCCCCAGTGGTAGTGATATTAGTAATAGTGTTGGTAAGTGGGATATATCCAGTAGACATGGTGACCTTTTAGGAAAAAGGGAAAGAAATTTGAGTTTATGCTCTTTTTGAACTGAAAGGGTAAGCTAGTTGCAAATAGGTAGTTTTGTAAAGAAAGACTGATGTATGAAAGGTTCAAGTTTTGTCTGTAATAATGCACTTTATCCAACTTCAGTATTTTGGATGTAGTGATGCATGCATGTATGCATGAATGAAAAAGGTTTCATAATGGCATTAATATAAAGTTTATTAGGGTATATGGGACCTAGGGTCAACTCTAATCATTACATGATAACTTGGTGGTTTAAAGGTTCCCTATTGGCTAGAGGTATCGACACACCTAAATACAAGAACCAAGGAGGCTTAAGTTGGTCAAATGCCTATATGTACCTCGTTATGCTCGCTGAAAGGATCATCTGGGGAGTTGGTTGATTTTGCTATAGGCAAAGTAGTCTAAAAGAAGGAAGCTCACTCGATGCTACACTATATCCCAGTTTTCCTAAGTGTAAAGTAGCATAGGAAGTAATGCATGAAACTTACTTTTGCATGGTTTCGAGCCGAAATATTGTTTTCAGAAAATAATCTGCTTAATTTTGTTAGTAATACCAAATGTTCTCAGTGGAGTCACTAGTTGTGAGGCCCCACCTGATTGGCACGTGGGATTTCTCCTAAAGAGTGAGCCTGAGGGCCTTGCAGCCCGGAGGAAACCTTTCGGATTGCGCTTTTGGGCGTTATGGATTGTGGTCGGGTTCCCACATTTGTGCATCCACATGTGTCTGTTGGAGTACATGTAATGTGTAAGGTGTTTTAAAGTCGCCATCTAATCTTTAAAAAAATTAGTTTTTCTTAGGTGATTAAGAAACCTTTTGAAAATAACTCCATTTTAGAAAAATAACATTTTCTACCTTAATATGAAAAGCTATTCTTTTTATAACCAAAGGGGGTTCGAAGATTTTTTATCTGAAAACATTTTTATAAAAAATAGTTTTTGTTACCATTTCATTAAGATCAAATTTTGGCTAAAAAATCATGCAATTTCAGTCAAAATTGTGGTTTTCATGTATGAATGAATAGGAAAAATGACATGGATGCATGAACATGTGAATATGGCATGACAATCACATAAAGTAGTAAACACAATTGATTTTGCCAGGGGGTCCTTCCTCTAGCCTGCTTCAGGTTCAAGGGAAGGCATAACACCCAAAATAATGCGATAAAATACATGATAAAACCCATGAAATTAGGGGATCTCCCCTCTAGTCTTAAGATCTAGGAGGAGCACACATTCCCTAAAGGCAAACCAAGAACAAAATAACAACAATAATATAAAGTAATTGAATAGATCAAATCAAACATAACAAGAATAAATATCACAAAAATAGTGAGATAAACAAATAAAAATAAAGGAAAAACAATTTTGGAGTTAAAGCCGCAGAAGGCTTGCCTGCGTATCCGGTTGAATAGGAATCAAACCCCATGTTGTTCTCCCATCTTGCAAAGGGTGGGGTGTTATGGTGATAAAAAGGTTGTTTGATGTTCAATAACTAATTGATGTTAATTTATAAAAATAATTAACCGATAGGTTGTTAATCTATTATTAACTTGATTAATGAAAATTGATTTTTGGATTGTATTGTACCTAAATTGATTTTAGGGTTTGATGAATTTTAATTATGAAATAAAAATCATAACAATTTCCTTAAATCAAAACTAAAGGGCTTAAATGATTGTTCTGAAAAACATGCCTTAGGTCGGAATCAAAGGATTTCAAACAGTTGTTTGATTGAAAGAAGGAATTATATTGTACCAACCAGTCAATATCGCATCATCTAGATTATGATTATGCATATAATCTATAGACTTGAGGTGACATGTTATCTGGCATATTGGAGGCTATGGTTTGTTACTGCTTACATACCGATGCTAGTCACGTATTGGTATATGGCATGTGGTGGCCATAATCTGTGGTATGTTAGGATAAGTGTTTAACCAAGAAAGAATTCATTAACTTGGGTAACCAAGGAAGGAATCCTATGACTTCTGGTTGTTCTTGATACGCAAATCTCTGATCATACTGGATACGGTTCACTAGAAAGAGTTTTTAGTTGGAACCAGTTTATCAAGAACTCATATCGGATAGAAGTCATATGATCTAGCATATAGGGTTTGACTTCTTCCATGACCCTAGCTAAGATCAGGAATCCGTGCACAAAAGATCGATAGGTCTATGCTTATGTCAAGGATTTGATTACCGACATTCATTTCCAATTGGGTAGTTGTGATATGTTATGGTAGACGTCACTCATGACTTATGGGACTAAGTGTGTAATTAGGTTAACACACTTAGTGGGAAGAAAAGAGTTTTCTTTATCCCATTGCCATTTAG
>CAOJBK011023087.1:0-10145 GCA_948294925.1 Codiaeum variegatum | reverse complement strand
TTCCAATACAATCACAACTATTATTTCCTCCATATCCAAATCAAGTAATTGCTTCATTAACAAAAATTGGATACGTTCTCTTCTGTTTTTTATCAGCAGTAAGATTAGATATAAATCGGGTTAGAATAATTGGAAAAAAAGGATTAATTCTTGGAGCTTTATTATTTTTATTTCCATACACAATGACACTTACAATTAACCTCAAATTCGATCCGAAATTTAAATTAAATCCTCCAGGAATTACAGCAAGACTCAACACAGCAATTTTATATACAGATGCTTTTGTTAGAACTCAATTTGTTGATGTTAGTGCAATTTTAATGCAACTTAAGATTACTAATTCAAAATTAGGCCATTTAGCTTTAATTTCTTCATTACTTGGTGATTTAGGGAAAATGGTTTATAACGCATTTCGATATATTAATCAAAGAGTAATTCATACAGAATCAACAAAAGCTGGGATGCAAGCATTAGTACTTTTAACTCTTTATTTAGTATTTATTTTAATCGTTTTAAGATGGTTAAGCTATTGGTTTATTCGAAAGACACCAGAAGGGAGACCGATGAAGGATTTATATGTTCATTTTGTAATTGCTTTAGTTTTATTTTTATCATCATTAGGTGATAATGTGGGGATTGATTATCTTTCTGGACCAATTTTATTTGGTTTAATAATCCCAGCTGGGTCTCCATTAGCTACAAATTTAACTTCAAAGTTGGATACTATTGTTTATGGGTTACTTATTCCACTTTTGTCAACTTTTTGTGCTATGAAAGTTGATTTATGGGCAATATTGGCAAATTTAAATGACTCTACTCTCACTTTTCAAATGTCTATAGTTGCTTATATTTTAAAGTTGATAGCAACTTTTATTATCATTCTCTCTATCAATGTCTCTTACAAAGAAGCTCTTGCTCTTGCTCTTATCTTGAATATCAAAGGCACTAGAGAGATTGGAATATTTTTCAGCTACACTCTCATTGAGGTATGCACTTAATTTCATATTATATATATTTCTCATGTAAATTTATATTAGAAATATGTTTTATCAGTGTTTTAAAAATTGGACTGATGATTGAACCAGTGAAATTACGTTTTGTAGTTTAGCTGGTTGGACTGTTTAAACAGATAGTCTGACTAGGTAGACAAAACATCTTATTTTTCTTTTTTAAATTTCTATGTTCATTTTATAAAATATTTCATTAATAATGATCCAACCAGATGAAACCCATTCAACTATCTGATTTTCACCAAACTGATTAGTGGTTCCTGATTGAACTAGTTTGTCTGATATGGTTTTAAAAATATTGCATTTAGTTACATCATATTATTTTATTCTAACTTATTAAGGTCCGTTTGACATTACTGTTGAAAGCTGTAAAAACGGTTTTAGAATTTTTTTTTATTTAATTGAATGAATTATTTAATTTTTTCTAAAACTACTTTTGAAAAAAGTATCAATTTACCTACTTTTAGAAAAAATAGTTTTGTAAAAACACTTTAAGACAAAATATAACAAAATTTTGTCCAAAAGTGTTTTTGACAAACTCAATGTCAAACGCACATGCATCCCAAAAATTTTGTTGCTTACATTCATTTGATACTTATAATTTAACTTTTAATCCCTCTTTTTTTTTTTTCTTTATTTGTGCAGTCAAGGGATTTAGACAGTATAAGTGGAGTTTTATTGATATTTTTATTGGCATCATATGCACCACCTCTAATAAGAATGTTATATGATCCAAGCAAGCATTATATTGGATACAAGAAAAAATGTATACAATATACTTCATATGATGCACCATTGGAAATATTAGTATGTGCACAAAAGCAAGAAGATGCAATGGCTGCAGTTAAACTACTTGAAATTTCTGATCCAACAAAGCAAAATCCAATTTCTCTTTATGCACTTTGTTTAGAAGAACTCATTGGTTCAGACACTCCTTTACTAATTAACCATCAACTAGGCCAAAGAACTCATTCTTCTAAAAAATCAAGATCACAACAACCAATCATCGATATCTTCAATTACTTCAAAACTCAACACAAAAAAACAACTCAACTCAATTTTTACACAGCCATTTCACCTCTTAAACAAATGCATGAAGACATTTGTTGGCTTGCATTTGACAAGATATGTTCTTTTATAGTACTTCCATTTCATAAAAAATGGAACAACAATGGGAAATTGGTTTCAAATAATAGTGACTTAAGAAACTTGAACATGAATGTGTTAGAAAGAGCTCCTTGTTCTGTTGGTATTCTCATTGATCATAGAAAGACTAGTGGGTTATCTTCCATTTTCGTTTCTTCTATTGTTTATCGTGTTATGGTATTGTTCATTGGAGGAGCAGATGATAGAGAAGCTTTGGCTTTTGCAATGAGAATAGTTACAAGTCCTAAAATTCAACTAACTATTGTACATTTTACTGTTGATTCACCTTCAAGCCATGATAGTTGGGAGAATATGCTTGATAGTGAATCTTTAAGAAGTGTTCGACAAGAAATGGCTATGAATTCAAACATAATTTATGTAGAAGAGAAAGTGAGAGATGGGTCTGATACAGCACGTTTAATTAGATCAATTCAAGGTGATTATGATCTAATTACTGTCGGTCGTCGTCATGAAACTAAACCTAAAGCTGTATTAGGTTTATCAGAATGGACTGAATTGCCAGAACTTGGACCAGTAGGTGACTTGTTAGCTTGTCTTGATAATGTTAGTAATGTTTCAATTTTAGTTGTACAACAACAGATTTTAAAAGCAGATCATAGTAACATTTTGAATTAATTGATTAATTGTAAAGGGAATTGTTTATTTTATTTTATTTTTAATTTTAGTATTTGGGTGAGAAGATATTATGTGAATTCAATATAATAGGATTAAAATAAATATAGATATAATTTGTAATACTCTTGAAAGTAGTTTACTAATTTGTTAAAAAAAGTACTTTTTAAACTTTAAATTTTGATTTGGGATTTTTACTATACTGTAGGGTATGCTTGCAAACCTACATATCACTCGTGTTCATGAACTTACTAATTGAACTGTTCACAAGCCACCAATAAATAAGCATTTATAAAATCTCAAGTTTTAAGCCGCCAATAAATACAAAAACACAGCAATGTATATAAACAAGTAAGAGTTTCAAGCCACTAATAAACACAAAAACAGAGCAATATATATAAATGAGAGAGAGAAAGAGAGAAATTGATCAAGGAGTTTATAGCGGTTCAGAGCTCTTCCTCCTATGTCCAGTCTCTCAATCAATCTGATTAAGGTTCCACTAATCACAATCAAAGCTTCCAAACCTCTAGTTATCCAGGATTTTACCCAAGCTTACAATCTAGAGCTACAACTCAAATATAAGGGTTTACAAGTGATTACAATGAGTTTTTCAAGTCATAAGACTTGGATTTCAATCACAAGAGATAGGTTAAAGATTTACAATGAGAATCCTAGTAAATGTTTTCTTAAATTCAAATAATTACAATGAACAACAAGAGTTTAAGAAAAATAGAGAGGCGCCACGCTTCACCTCTATTTTGTCAAAGTAAACTTTTGTTTCACTTTTCCGGAAGGACCACCTATTTGTTTGTTTACCCTGATGACATAACTTTCTTAAGGATTGATTGTCCATATTACCATTCTTTCCATGCTTCCTCCAATATTGAAACCGGGGCTGCCTTATATAGTAAAGCTCGTTCCTTAACAAGCTAACTAAAGGAAGTGGAGGCAATCTTTGTTTGTTAAATGAATTCGAGATCTAGGTTAATATGTGGGGCCCCATCAACTAAGCAGTTACGCAGGTTAGCCCCCAGGTTGCGGTGCATCGGACGCCCCTTGTCCACAATGCTGGTGAGAAAGAATTAGGCTAAAAGCTTGAAGAAATGAGTTACAAATCAATATAATAGTATTCTTTTGGTTGTTGTCTTTGTTTCTGATCTTAGCTTTTATACCATTGCCATCTTGGAGCAATTTTGGTGCTTCTAATGTTCAAAAAAGTACCAATGACATAATCTCCAACGTTCTAAAAAATCTGTCAGACTGGCCAGCATACGGGGGTATGATCCTGAATCATACGACTGTATGAGGTAGGTGAGTTTGAATTAAATATAGTCGTTAAAGCTATGGGTCGTATGATGCCATGTTCATATGGTAGTATGGGCTTAAACCAAAAATGGCCAAACCCTACTAACCTTTGGTATGGGTGTATGGCCTTTATGCCATCTGATCATATGGTCTTTCCCATATAGTTGTATGGGGCAATCCCATATGGTCGTATGGTACTATTTTTTGCACAAACTTTAATGCTTCATTTCTAAAAGCTTTGTTAGTCCAATCTACGTGTTTGTACAATTATATTAAATGCCATAAATAACCATATGCACCAAATGCACTTCTTATACTCATATATCAATGAAAAATAATTTTTTATACATTATGAATTAATTAGACTAACGATTTTTAAATCATCAAAATATGAAGGACAACAATCTTTCCTTTTTTGATGATGATAAAACTTTAGTTTAATTTCAAGAAAGAAGATATAATACATGTAAAAACTAAACATTAAGCTTTGTCAAAATTTTACACAAAAATGAGGCATAACTCCCCCTATCAATATCCTTCATTTTTGTTGAAAAAATTTACGTAAAAATGTATAACTATGCATATGAAAGAATAAAACCTAAACATTAAGCAATATGCATATATATAAACTCATCAATATAAAAGATATAACATTATAACCAATTTTGCAAAATAACCATATATCAATCCAATAGCTTGAAATCTAAAACTTTCTCCCCTTTTTGTCATCACAAAAAGGTAAGAAATCACAAGCAGGAATCAAACAATCCTAGCTATATAAACATTTTCAAAATACTTAAAATATAAGCAATAAGAACAAAGTAATGATAACGTTAAAATATCCATAAATTAGAAACCAAATATCCAAAGATAAAAGTTAGACAAACTAACAATATCCAACAAAAAAAACCAAATAAGTCAAAATAAAGTATAATATCCAAAAACATTAACCCAAATAGCTATAAGGCCCTAAGGCCAATGTACCAAGGCAAACACACAAAGCTAAACATAAAGTATCAAACATGCCAAAAAGAGATAAAAATAGAAGTTTTTAAGCTTGAAAAGGGGTAGAGGATGGTGCTTAAGCTTCCGGAGGTGGAGAAGGAGGAAGGCAATGAACCAACTCATTCATCATATCAAACATCTCGTCCTGGCACTTGCCGAAGGTGGTCATCCGGTCATCCATGGTGTTGAAATTCACATTAACATCAAGCCAGAAGGTATCTAACTTCCTATTGGTTTCCTCAATCAAACTCAATACTTTGTCCTTAAATTCCTTATCTGATTCCTCATCACCCGATCCAGACTCAGACTCATCCAATTATTCCGGTTGAGCCTGTGCTAGAGTTTGTTATGCAATTTCCTCCGCTGAAAGTGGGGCAGAATCCGGAATGAAAGTGTAATGCCTACCATCCTTGTTGATCAATTTCATGTTCTTCCATGTAGAGGCATCAATGACAACTTTCTTTTTTCTCGGTACCATGTATTGTGTATCGGTGTCCTCATCCAAAAATCCCATTTGGGTGGCTAGAACAGTCACAACCCACCCCCAACGAATCTTGCCAGAAATCCTAATCAAATAATGTTTCCAATTTGCAATAAGGAACCTTGCACCATTCACCCTTCTGTCATCAAGCATGCACTCACACATAAATATTTCAGTCCTTGAAATCTTTCTATAATTCTCTTTGGCAAAAAGGGAACTAACAAGAATTTTTTGAGCCATCCTAAATCTCACAATTGTCAAGCAAGAAGCCTTCGAATTTTTGCTATTCATCAACTCAAGTCCATTGGTCATCCTATGCCAAGTGGCTTTGGCATCCCATCCAGGAGGCATATAAGCAGTACCATCATTTCCATAAATTCCTAAATACCTTCCTAGTTCAGTTACAATGACATGGTATTCTTATCTTCTTATATTAAATTTGAAGGATCGGTCATCCTCCATAATCCTTAATGTTGAAAAGAATTCTATTTTCAAGTCTGCATACACTTTTTATGAACTAGTGGGACAATGCCAATTAGGAAATATACACCTATGCAATTGCAAAAATTCACCATCTATATGTAATTTTTCCCTTAGAAACTCTAGGTCAAGTGGTGTGCATGCAACAGATGTACCCAAATTTAAATTATCACACCTAATTATCTCCAAAGGATCAGTGAAAACCAAACCATAATTTTGAGGTCGAAGATTTACCATTCTAGGCGGTGGAGTTTGAGAACTTTTTGCTCTAGTCCTCCTACCCGTATCTCTTGAGGAACTAGTAGCCCTGCAGGTTGGTTCTACCACTTTTACCACCTCCTTTTGTTTGCCTTGAACTCATCTTAAAGGAATTTGAGCATAATGTGGAAGAAATTTGGAGAAATTTTAAAGAATTTGAAAACTAGGGACTATGTGAGAAAAACTTAAAAATTAGGGTTTTCTATAGTGAAATCAGTGGGATAGTGAAGATTTTGAAGTGAAAAACAAATTAAAACTTTGTTTGAATCTTAAAGGATGCCAAAAATAAGATTGGAGAGGGATTTGAGGGATGAGATGGCTATATGAAAACAATTTAAGGTTGAATGAATGAAAAAAACACGTAAAACAACTTTTTATAGTGCCTAGTATCGGGCCTCATACAGGTGTATGGCATTTGAAGGTTTTGATCCAAGGAATTTTTGAGATTTTGAAAATGATTATAGCGTATATAACATTTTTATCCTATGATGTATTCATGGCAATAAAATTGATCTTTAAATGATCTTAAAATGAATTGATTCATTGAAATTGAACCAAATTGCTTTTAAGTTCATTCAAAACATGACAAAATAAGCATGTCAAACATTCATATTATATCATATCAACAAATAGGCATATGTTCATCAAAATATAGACATAACCACTCACCAAAAATAAAAGATTAAGGTTAGATTATACCTAAGTGGAATCAATCATGCCTATTTCCCTCCAAATGTAGAAGAAAGTCTCATTGTCAAGTGGCTTGGTGAAGATGTCCGCTAATTGATGCTTTGTATCAACAAAATCAAGTGCAATATGCCCTTTAAATGTATGATCTCTAAGAAAATGGTGTCTTATATCTATGTACTTTGTCCTAAAATGATGAATGGGGGGATGGGGGCGGGCGGGGTTTGGATAAATTTATGGCACTAGTGTTGTCACATTTATAGGAATGCAAAGAAATGCTAAACCATAATCTTCAAGTTGCATTCTAATCCATAGAATTTGAGTGCAACAACTTACATCTGCCACATACTCCGCTTCTGCAGTTGATAATGCAGTCGAATTTTACTTTTTAGAAAACCATAAAACTAGCATGCCTCCTGAAAATTCACGTGTACCACTTGTGCTTTTCCTATCAATTTTGTATCCACCAAAATTTGTATCCGAATAGCCCACTAAATCAAAAGATGAACCTTTTGGATACCACAAACCAAGATTTGGTGTATCCACTAGGTGCCTCGTGATTCTTTTGACCCATGCAAGATGAGATTCCTTAGGATTTGATTAAAATCTAGCACACATGCATACATTAAAAAGAATGTCGAGCCTAGGTGCAGTCAAATAAAGAAGAGAACCTATCATGCTCTTATAGAGCTTAGAGTCAACGAATTTAGTTTTGTCATCCACTTTAATCTTAATGGATGTGCTCATAGAAGTAGCATAGGGTCTTGCCTCATCCATATCGAACCTCTTGAGAAACTCCTTAGCATATTTTGATTGATGATAAGAGTTCCATACTCAAGTTTCTTGATTTGCAATCCCAAGAAGAAATTCAACTTTCCCATCATACTCATCTCAAATTCACCTTGCATACGTTGAGAAAATTTCTCGCAAAGCGATTCATTAGTAGCACCAAATATGATGTCATCAACATCAATTTGCACTATGAAAATGTCTTGATTTTGATTTTAAATGAAAGGAGTGGTGTTTATTATTCCTTTAAAAAAAAACATTTTCTATCAAAATTGCTCAACCTCTCATACCATGTTTTGAATTTAAAAACATGTTTTGGAAATTTTTGATTTTCAAAACTAGAAGGTTTCTCAACATAAACTTTTTTTTGAATAAATTCATTTAAAAATGCACTCTTAACATCCATTTGAAAAAGTTTTAAAATTTTAAAGTAAGCAAAAGCAAGCATCCTAATAGCTTATACTCTAGCTACGGGAGCATAGGTTTCATTGAAATTAATACATTCTTCTTGAGAATACCCTTTAGCTACCAAGTGAGCTTTATTCCTTACCATGATTCCAAACTCATCTAACTTGTTGCAAAAAATCCACTTGGTTCCAATGATGGGATGGTCCTTTAGCCTTGGTACTAGACTCCATACTTGACTCCTTTCAAATTGATTGAGTTCTTCTTGCATGGCTAACACCCAATTCTCATCTTTTATAGCTTCATCCACACCTTTGGATTCCATCAAGGATAAGAAAACCACATACTCATAAGTATTATGGATTTGGGACCTTGTCCTTACTCTTTAGGTTAAGTCTCTAATGATTTGAGTGTCTTTGACCTCATTTCTCACACTTAGATGTGGAGTCTCCTTTTCTCGAGGAATGACTTGAATTTCCATGCTTGGTTGTGCATCCATCTCCTCAATTGTAGATGTCACCTCATTTTGACTTTTGGCCCCATCATCTTGCTTTGGTTGCTTTTGGTCTTTATCTTATAAAGTATGATCATCTATCATGTCCTCAATTACTTCTATATGATCATCATTCCTTGCTACACACTTAGAAGCAAATTCATCAATATAATATGAATGGATTCTTCAACCAAGAGGAGATTCTTCAATTAATAGTG
This sequence comes from Codiaeum variegatum, assembly GCA_948294925.1. Classification (NCBI taxonomy): domain Eukaryota; kingdom Viridiplantae; phylum Streptophyta; class Magnoliopsida; order Malpighiales; family Euphorbiaceae; genus Codiaeum; species Codiaeum variegatum. The sequence goes on along the minus strand of CAOJBK011023087.1, from coordinate 1,235 downwards.
TCCTATTGTTATTGAAGATCCTATAAGCCTTTGAATGGTTTGAATAACCAAGGAAATTGCTTCATCCGATTTAGCAATAATTTTTTCTGAGTTATCCTTACCATTGTTATGCACATAACACTTGCAATTAAATGCCTGAAAATATTAAATGTTGGGTTTCTTACATTTCCATAACTCATAAGAGGTCTTTTTGAGTATGAGTCTTATCATAACCCTATTTATAATGTAATAAGAAGTGTTCATGACTTCGACCAAAAAATATCTAGGCAAATCATTTTCGTAAATTATGGTCTTAGCCTTTTCTACTAATGATCTATTCTCCTTTTAACAATACCATTTTGTTAAAGAGTCTTAGGTGTGGAAAAATTATGCTCAATGCAAAATTTATCAAAATAAGAATTTTCAAATTTGGTACCATAATCACTTCTAATGCATGTAATGGCATACCCTTTTTTTATTTTGTAAAGATTTTTCTAATGGCATGAATGCACCAAATGCATTACTCTTATGCACAAAAAATAATATCCATGTAAAACGTGAATAATCATCAACAATCACTAAACAATAGTGTGTACCGCCAAGGCTAGATGTTCTTATTGGACCAAACAAATCAAGATGCAAAAGTTATAATGGTCTAGAAGTTAAAATCATATTTTTGGGTTGAAAAGAACTTCTGGAGTGGTTGCCCTTAGCACATGCATCACAAACACTTTCATTTTTTAAAATGATTTTGGGAAAACCTTTTACCAAATCTTTTCTAGAAAGCTTGGATAGAACATCAATACTTGCATGGCGTAGTCTCATATGCCACAAAGTAGGGTTATCATCCTTTGAGGAAAATAAACAAAGATCCTTGCTTTCTTAATTGCTCAAGTCCACTAAGTACACATTGCCCTTGTGGTATCCAATAAAAAAATTTTTGTTAGTTTTGATGTCAATGACTTCAAAAATATGAGAACCAAAACAAACTCTATAACCCTTATCACATAACTTACTAACACTAAGAAAATTATACCTTAAATTAATCACAAAAAAAAACTTTAGCAATAGTAAAGTCATAATTACCTATCGTGCCAACTCCACAAATCGTACCTTTGGAGTTGTCACCAAAGCTCACATTTCCTATATCTTTCTCTTATAGCTTGAGGAACTTCTTTTTGTCTCCGGTCATATGCTTAGAGCAACCACTATCAATCACCTATTTCTCTTACTTGGATTTGATGATAGCCTACAAG
>CAOJBK011022783.1:0-14052 GCA_948294925.1 Codiaeum variegatum | reverse complement strand
TTTATTGATCTATGTTGATGACATCCTTATAACTGGTAATGATCCTAAAGCCATAGATGATCTTAAACAATTTCTACATAATCATTTTTGGATTAAAGATTTGGGTGATTTGAAGTTTTTTTTGGGTATTGAGGTCTCTCGGTCAAAGAAAGGTATATTCATCTCACAAAGAAAATACACTTTGGAAATTTTAAAAGATGATGGATATTTGGGAGCTAAACCCATAGACTTTCCCATGGAACAAAATATGAAACTATCAGATGAAGGTGAATTGTTGAAGGATCCATCCTTATATATATAGGCGGTTTGTAGGACGCCTAATTTACTTGACTATTACCCGTCCGGATATCACTTATTCATTGCATATTTTAAGTTGATTCATGCATGCTCCACGTAAGCCTCACATGGAATCTGCCATGTGTGTATTACGATATTTGAAAAATAATCCAGGCCAAGGTTTGTTTTTTCCTTCACAGAATGATTTATCTTTGCATGGCTTTTGTGACTCAGATTGGGGAGGCTGTCTGGTATCTAGAAAATCAACTACATGTTACTGTGTTTTCTTGGGAAATTCTCTTGTTTCTTGGAGAACAAAGAGGCAAAGGACTGTTTCTCTATCCTCAGCAGAAGCTGAATATAGAGCTATGACTGGCACGTGTTGTGAGTTATCTTGGCTACGATCATTGTTAAAAGACTTGCAAAAATCGCATCAGAAACCAGCATTATTGTATTGTGACAACAAAACAGCTCTACATATTGCAGCCAATCCGGTATTTCATGAAAGAACTAGACATATAGAGATTGATTGTCACTTTATTCGTGACAAAATTCAAGATGGTTCGATCACAACTAAATATGTTCCTTCAGCTGAATAGATTGCCGATGTCTTCACTAAGCCATTAGGGAAAGAAGCTTTCACTACAATGAAACGCAAGTTGGGAGTTCTTGACATTCACTCTCTAATTTGAGGGAGAGTATTAGGAAAATCAACTGTATCTCGAGATTAATGGAATAAATATATTTATAGCTTAATTATAGGAGTAGAATATGAAATAAATATATTTGTTCATATCAGAATAGCTTAATTATAAGAGTAGAATAGTCCAATTATAGGTATTCACTCTTATATATATATATGTATACTTTATCTCTTAAATAACAAGCCAATTTTATTTTTTTCTCCATTTTTCTTTTCAAATCATTCTGGTTATCGGATAGTGAGGGTGAGGGATTCAGTGTCAGGTCCTGTAGGTAAATTGTCTACCAGAATGGCTCATTGATGATTGAAACTTGAAATTCCTATCTACCTATGCCTTATGTTCACGGGCTGGCTGTAAATTTAAAAAGTACTTAATTTTTGAAAGACTCGGCTTGTTTGATCTACAATTTTCTTTTATTAATTGGGATCCACAGTTAGATCTATGAATAGGTCTATTTATAGTTTTTTTTTTCAGAGATAGGTCTATTTTTTTTTACCATGAAGAGATAGGTCTTTTATTTATTTATTTTTAAAGAGAGAGGTCTATTTATAGTTGAGTATTATAGAAAAAAAATGTGACATGACATGAAAAAAACATTCACAAAAAAAAAAAAAGATATGAAAAAACTTTGTGCTCTGTCTATATGGTAATTATCTAAAGAATTAGTTGAAACTGAATAAACTTGGAACTAATTTGATTTAAACAAAGATCAATAAATTAACATAATGAATTTATTGACACACATGAAAGGTAGGTTGAATATTAAGCATGCCATAAATTAAAGGACAAGGTCTTAATTGGCTTCATATACTTAAAAAGAGTCCCCATATTTCAAAATTATATTGGCAAAAAAAAAAATCAAAATTAGGTAGGCTTTCGTTATCTCTTAAAATAATTTCTTGGTGTTGGATTGCAGTGCCTATCTATCCCTCGACTCTATGGTTGACTTGGACCCTAAAACTCCATTGCCTACACTTTAAATTAAAACAAGTTGGAACATTTCCAATATTGAAATGGGAATAAGTCTATTAATGTGTTTAAATTTGTTTTTTTTTTTTATAGTGGTAGGTCCATTGGGCTACAATACTATAGGAGTAATTATTTTCTTAATAAGTGTCATATAAACAAAATCACACTTAATATAAAGGAGATGATTCAAATTTGAAATTTATCACTCTCGATAATAGTACTTGCCACTTGAGTTAGATCTTAAATATTAAATTTATTTCTTTTATAGCAATAAACTATTAAAGTCGGAGTTACCCCTATAGAAGACAAGTTCAGATAAGGGAGACTAAAATAATTCAGACATGTGCGATGTAAATCTTTTGATGCACCGATTAAAAGATTAAAACACTTTAAAGTAAATTTGGATAAAAAAGAAATGGATAGACCTAGGTTAACTTGCAGTAGAGTCATTCAATATGATCTCAAATTTTTAAATATTTATGATAATATAGTTCACGATCGAGTCCAGTAGAGAAAATGAATTCATATAGCAGATCCCAATTAACTTAGGATTAAAATTTTATTGAGTTGAGTTGAGTTGAATAGTAATAAATTTCGTTCTTATAAAAAAAATAGTAATAAAAAATAGATACTTTTTTTAAAGAGAGAAAAAAAAAACTATTTTCAAGCACTAATGCTAAATAAATTAATTATACATGTAACTAATATATCATGGTTATGAATTATTCCATCATAGCTTTGGCATATATGTTCTCTGTTTTTTTTTCCTGTATGCATATATTCATATAAAAAAGAAAAAAAAAAGATGTCATGTAACCAATACAAAAATGCCACATCATCCAGTGGGTCATATGGAAGTTCGTTGAAGCATTACAGCTAATGCGCACAATAAAGTTGCCTGGATGACATAGTGACACATGCCAGATCATAGCTGGTCAGAGTATAAGTCTAGTGAAACCCACGACTTTTCTTCCAATTTCCATTTTTGTTGACTTTTAACATACATACATATATATACTAATAATTTATTAAATTGAATAAAATTGTAATCTTATATTATTTTTTAAAAAATATTTTCAAAATACTTTAATGTTAAAATCTCATCCAATTATTATAAAATTAAAATAAACTTAAATATTCTATAAGGAAATAAAATAAAACACGTAGGATGACACCTAAGCATGAGGTCGGAAAGGAGCGTTAAATTGTATTCGGCGCTGACCATAACGCTCTTCAATTTTCCGTTTACTGATTCTGCCATGAACAACTGGAATATTTTTTTCATTTCTCTAGAATAAGAAAGACTGGGTTTTCTTGTTTTGATCTGTGGTTGACTGAAATTTTCTTTCAACACGAAAACTCATATGACTCTTGCATTTATGAATCTTTACTTGAGTTAAGGCTAAAGCAAAGTCAGAAGAGATCGTTCAAACAAAAATTAAGAAAAGTATTAATAGAGAAGAAGGTCTTGGTGAGTGAACTTTACGGTCAAGAAAAGAATTTTCATTTCCTCTGCCTCAGGTTCGTTGCTCTTTCTCTCCCCTTTTCACATATTTTTCCATTTGTCAAAATTTTCCAAAATCTTCTTTCTTTGAATTCTCTGATTTTTGTGATTCAAGTTTAAATTAGATTCTTATCTGGTCTATTTAACCTGCTTTGTGTTCTTTTTGTTACTCAGCTTCTGTTATTTTAATTTTTATTTTGGTTACTATGCTTGTCTCTTGTTCGTTGTCTTCTTGCTCATATTGTTTACCAGTTCCCAAAATATTTGGATCTGTACCCATTTCTTTTTGGTACTTGTACGGCCTAACCATTCTTAGCATCTGAGGTTGCTTCTCAATTCATAATTCTTCTTTCTTGTTTTATTTGGATCTGCCTAATGTTCACTGTTGTTGATTGCTCCTTTTTCTATTTTTGGCTTAAAATTTACTCATGTCAACTCAAATCCCAACATCTTCATCAATTTTTGCAATCTATTTGCTCTAGTTTTAAAATTCTTGTTCAATTTATTTCTGTTTTCATTGTTACAAAAATATTCAATGTTTCAAGACATTAAATGACTTCCAAGAACACATGAATGAACATTATTCTAAGTTTTATATTGACAAGTTCATGTTCTTGAATTTACCATCTTACTCCTCTCATTGAACTACATTCTATTACTTTGCTTCTGCTTTGATATTTCTCTTTTTTGTTTTTCACTATGCTCACCAATTTTTCCTTCTTGAAGATGCCCTTTTTGTGCTCATGATACATGTCTATGTCTTTCTCTGTTTGCATGCAGATGCTGTAGGCTAAAGCCAACACTTAGACAAGTAGTTGACTGTTGCTGCATTTATTTATTTGGAAGAACATGGCCAGTGGATCGATTCCAAAGATTCGATTTGTGAAATGTCCTAAGTGCATGAATGTCCTTCCTGAGTTGCAAGATGTTACTGTCTATAAATGTGGTGGCTGTGGCACTCTTCTTCAAGGTAGGAGTCTTTTGACTTCATGCTATTAGTTACAAAATTTTAGGTTGATGATCCATTCACAAAGTAAATACTAACTGAAATTGGGTTTTTTTTTTAATAAGTCTCTTTTTTAACCTTTTTCCATTAAATTCTCAACTAAGATCAATTTAAGAGATGTGATTACTCTTCTATAACTGATTAAATTTGGACAGTTGGTGAAGTTTTGTACAATGGTCAGTGTCTATACGTTACCTACAATAGACTACACTTGCTATCTATATAATGGTTCAATTTTACTACTTTTCCTGTTACCCTAGAGATTAGTTGCTAACAATCCTTGTAATCTAAATTTGTTAATCAGTATTCGTTCAATCCTCTATTCTCATGCAGCAAAAGTTCGAAAAGGAAATGCCACAAGCACAACATCTGGCTCACCTGAAACAGATGTTGCTGAGAATAAATTGGATCATGTTTCTAAAGGTGGGGAATCTAGCAGCTCAAGTCATGAAGCAAATATTGACTCTGTAGGGGAATGCTCTTCGGCACAAATCAATACCGAACCTGGCGAGCACAATGGTGACAAACTCACTGGTTTAAACTTGACAAATGAAAATGAAAATAATGCAAGTGATCAAACTGGATTAGAGGATTTTGATAATGGGCATCTTGAAGACGTAAACTTGTCAAATGATGACCAAGAACGTGAGAGGGATACAAGTAAATCTACCATTTGCACCAATGATCAGCAAGGGAGAGGTGGAAACATATCAGATAACGACTACAGCAACTGCAGTCTTCATATTGAATCTTTGGCTTGCACCAATGGGCAAGGCAAAGGTGTAAACTCATTAAATGATGACCACAATAACTCTAGTCATGAAAATGAATCTTTGGCTTGCAATGATAAGCACCATGACATTTCCAATGGAGACTGTTCATCAAAAGAGCTTGCTCATCTTGAGGATGGGAAGCTGTCTCAGTTCCCATTATCAGAAGCAAATTCAGAAGTTGAGGTTAAAGATGAAAGCTCCCTATCAGCTGCAGAAGCAGAGGCAGAGGCTGGTGCTAATAATGAGAACCGTTCAACTTTCAGAATATCCAGCCAAGAGGACCTTGTTGATTCAAAGGGAGTTACTTCCTTTGCTGCTTCCCATCGGCTGACAAGAAAAAGCATTTCACCAGATTGTCTTGTGTCTTCTCCCAGTGAACTACTGGAGCAGCCACACAGAAGTGCTCACCATCATTTTGATGGGTTCAGATCTACAGATACATTTGAAACAATGGATTTTGTCAACCCGAGCTCTGAGCTCAGTGGTACTCTTATTGATTTGTCAAAATCCCCTACAACCAGAAGCTCTCGTGCTTATTACGATGATGGCATCTCTTCTTATGAAGAAACTGATGATCAGTTTACTGATCAACACCAATATGCCTCTAAACATGCTTACAGGCTTGCTAAAAATGCTTCTTCTGATGTTCAGCCAAGAAAGGAAAGAATCCCGGTCAACAGCAACCATGAAATGCAGCATCACTTCAATAATTCTGTGTCGGATCTGCCTCGGAAGTCACGTTTTGGCGTAAAGTCCAGCAACTTGGAGCCAAATGAACTACTAGAGCCCACAAGACTCGGTCATCCAGTTCGAAACTGGAGAAGATCAGCAAGAGATGAATATCTGCCTCAGCACCTGTTTCATCCAAAAGAATCCCTGGCTAGCTATGAAAGTGGCAACCCTTCCAATTCCAATGAATTCTATTATAATTCAAGATTTCCTTCACGTGACAAGCCGGTGTATTCTGACCAGGAGAAGATGAAACTGTTGAGAATGGTTTATGAACTCCAGGATCAACTCAACAGAACTTATCCGAATGATATAAAAAATGAAGGTATCACTTGGAAAGATCAATATATTCCCATGTACCATAATCATGAGGTCCTGCGGGAGGAAAACTTCCGTAACTTAAATTATCCTAGATATCCAGGAAGACTTAGAGAGGGAAGTGATTGGCCTCAACAGAAAAAACATTCACGAATACCTTTCTCAGCAGAGGCAACATCTGGTAGATGCCAAGGTGATCATTCCTCATGCTGCTGTCCCCAAGAGTGGCAGTACTCATCAAAATTGCGGACACCTGCGCTTCGCTATAATAAAGTGCTTTGTAAGGTACATCCACATCTCAGCTCTTACAATTCCTACGGCTCTTGTCCCTCAAGTCCTCAACGGCTTGTGGATTCTGAGTTTCCCATGTACAGCCGCGGAACAAAGTCTGACAACCAGAGACACAGGAATCATGAGATGAAGAGATACTTGAGGGAGAAACATCAAGTGGCTAAGCGACACCTCAGGCCAGTAGCAGGTGGAGCTCCTATCATAACTTGCTTTTTCTGTTTGAAACAGCTGCATCTTCCTGCAGATTTTCTCCTTTTTAAAAGAAGGTGCCATCGGCTAAGATGCGGTAATTGTTCTGAGGTCCTTAAGTTTTCACTTGTAAGCAGAAATCACCTAATCCCATATGTGCCAACTGCTGAAGCCCCTCCACCAAGTGAGGTTGATGATTATACTGGTGCAATTCATAGGAGAAACTTCACTTCCACATCTCACGTCAGTGATTGTCCACGTTCTGATTCTGTATCAGGTTGTGATGATTGTGGACCCTCTTTCAGTAAAAGCAATTCCATTGGTAGGGATCCTGTTTCCCAGACACCATACCCTACTGTCCATGGAAATAGAGTTGAAAGAAATATGATAAGTGGTTCTAAAGAGAGAAAGAACTTTATTTCCAATGAGACTCGAAACAAGGGTAAGAATCCTGTGGAAATATATGAATCAGCCGGCCCTTCTTCTAGTACATCCAAACCAAAGAAAGCATCCTCAGAAATTGAGGAGCTGCCAACAGCAGCAGGAGAATGGGGAGGTTCCCCTCTTCATCGACTAATGGGCTATTCCTCACCAAGTCAAGTGATATATGGTTATGGACATGTTTCACGGTCCACCTCATACCGTCCAGAAAGAGAGTTGAGACAGAGGAACTGAGAAAATTATCATGAGGTGGTGGTTTAGACTGTGCTATAGCCAAACTCATGGAATTCAAATTACTGAAGCTTACACTCATCTGCCTTTTTTATTTGTTGTTTATTTTTAGTATAGATAAATAAGTAAAATAGGATTAGAAATAGAAACCAAACTTTTTGCATGTACAGATACTCAACAGAGAAATTCCACTATGATTTGTTTATTTGTATAGAACATTGCTGATCTTGTTGTAGTTACTCAAGTCTTGTTTTGAATTAAAAATAGCCTCTTTATAAATAGGATAAAACTGTCTTTTGCTTGTCCTGCTCCCCCGTCTTGTGCCAACTGTGTTTTAATTCTACTTCTTGTGCTCGTGTTCTTTTTAACTTCAACAATCATGACTAAATCTCAAATTTTGGCAGCCTGGGAGGAGGGTGCTAAAATGCAAAGAACTGAAAAAATGTTCCAAAGAAAAAGCAATTAGCAATTATAAAATTGTATTACTTCCAGTGTAAACACAGAATAGATCCTGTATGTAGAGTATATGTGTTTTGTGTTTGTCAATCCTACTGAAATCTTATGCAACCTCAACTTTGGAATAACTCCTTCAGTTGCATTTCTATACAAGAAGAAAGCACGGCTAAATAAAAGCTATTGGCCACCCAACAATACACCAACATACACATATACAAGTAAGACTCATTTGAAATTGTTCCTGTATCTGTTTCTTCGATTTGAAACGACTGTAATCCTCTGATCCTGAAGCATGTTCATGTTGGGAGCCAACAACCTAGTGTACCGATCAAAATAAAGAAGCTGTTTCATAAGAAGGGCAAACTCCCTGGGCAACTTGAGTCCGTACGATTCACTGACACGAATCTGTCGTACAATCAGAAAAATAAAACCAGGTGGTTAGAATTTGTTATTAATCTCATAAACAAAGTTTTAACTTAAAACATCAGTAACTTCTTTGGATGTCTTATGTTTCAAAGGAGAAACTGAGATATATAAACTTAACCACATCCAGAAAAAGTGCATTCATTTGTCTCTCGTCAACAACTAGATTGGCAGAAACAGCAGTTGCCTCTCTGGTAGCATCTCTTGCCGTTGCAACAACTATCTCTGTATCCAATTCCTGCAACCAAATAAAGAAGTTTGTTTTAAAACAGTAGTCCGAGCAAATCAAATGTTTGACTACATATTGATAAACGTCAAAACCAAGCATTTCAGACTACTCGATGCTTGCCTTTATTGATAAAAATATATTTTCCAAGTCTCTTGCAAAGGCATTAACATCAACATCTTTGTCTGTAGCCCCCATTTCAATCAATGCAGATGCCATTGATTCATATTCTTCAGTTGCAATTGATGTCAGAAACACGTCCATAGCAGCCCATGTCTTTGGGGATATGCGCCCTACAATTCCTGTAGAATGGAGACTGTCAAATTGATAATAATGATGGTAATTATATCCAATGAGTTATTGTATGAATTGCAGTTCTCAGGAACTGAATCATGAATGAATATGTCGGCCAAAGAAGCTTACCAAAATCAAGAAACCCAATGCGACCATCACGTAATAACCACAAATTGCCTGCATGTACATCTGCATGGAAAGTTTCACATGCAAGCAAACTACCAAACCTGCATGGAATTTAAATAACAACAAATGTTCAACTTCTTAAACCGTTTTAAACCAGCAAGATACACTTGAAGTCATGGAAACATTTGATATCCTACCAGACATTAAGGGCTGTTATAAGACTGGTCTCTGGGCTAGAAACAAGCGAACTTATAGAATCCAGGTCGGTAAGAGGCACCCCATACAGCCTCTCCATGGTCAGAACTCGTCGAGTGCTGCAATGCTTATAGACTTTTGGAGCTGTGGCCTGTGCTGTAAGTCCCATAGCCTCTAAATATCTCCTGAAGGCCTCGATGTTAGCAGCTTCCTTATAAAAGTCAACTTCTTCAAGCATGGCCTCTCTTATGTCCTTGACAATAGCAACCTGACAAATGGACAGAAAGCGTAAGAACAAGTTATCTAGAGTTTATCACTCCTTACAACAAATAAGTAAAGCCTAAAATGGCTACCAGTGATGCACGGCTGAGACCAGGACTCAAAAACTCCAATATGCGAGCAACAATATACACAAAGTTCAAATCTGCTACTAGTATGTCTTCTATTCCAGGTTTGAGGACCTTTATAACCACATCTTCTTGGGAGCCTATGAGCCTTGCCCCATGAACCTATGCAACATAGTCAAAAGTCTAATCATAAGCATCAAAATATAAGATAATGAAATAGGGGAGGGAGCATAGGAGATGGAGACCAGTGCTAGCCAATGAAACATGCAAAAGAAAAGGGGGAAAAAGCAAAAATGATACCTGTGCTATTGAGGCTGAGGCAATTGGTGTTGGGTTAACATATTCATATACAGTTTCTATTGGCCTTCCTAATTCCTCACGCAAGATTGCTTGAATTTCTTGGAAAGGGACAGCAGGAGCTCTATCAAAACAGTACTGAAATTCTTCAACGTATTCTGGTGGGAACATTGTTGGTGCAGAAGCTATGAACTAGAAAACAAGCATGCTGAGAAAGCATTAGTGAAATAATATCATGTGTTAATGTAGTTTTATTGCATAAAATAAATGAATTAATTGACATAGAAATTTAGTATTATAAGAGAAGCAATAGTGTAACCTACCTGACCTAATTTAGTATAGGTTGCTCCCATACGCTCAAATAATCTCCTCAAATATTGTGGAGAGAGTAATCCAAGCTGCAATTCGGTTGGCAATCCAGTAGGGGAGTTTGTTGACTGCACATTTAAGAACAGTATCAATAATCACATTGTTTTATGGACTAAGATGATCAGTAATGCCACCCCAAGAAGATGAGAATAAAATCCAAGCTACCTTTGATACATCTGCCAGCCACTCGCTGCTGACTCCAACAAATGCTTGAATACCTTGAGCCAGCCTTATGACTCCTCGAGGACCCGAATTAATAGATGTCTGGATAATATCCTCAACCAGTTTCGGCAAGTTTTCAATATTAGCTGAAATTAGAATAGCAGGTAAGCTTAAATATAAACATATGGTAGAATGATGCATATTTACAGCTAACTTGAACAGTGCGCATTCAAATAATGGGTTTGAACACAAATGACAACAAATATGAAGTCAAGGAAGATAGAATCTTCCATTTTTTTTCTTTTGTTTTTGGATGAATAATGTAAAGAATTTATGACAAGAGTGATGATAAAACTACTATAATTTTTAAACTAAAGAGAAATTATCTATCATCAATGGATTTCCAAACTTGAGGACTAGAATTGATTCCAAAAACCAATAAATTGCTACTTAAATTTTACAGAAAAATGCCAAATAAATTATCTTTCCCTGAAAGACACCATCGAAAATACATACTCGGCAAATTCTAGGAGGATCATCATCTTAAAATCTAAAAAAAAAATCTAGTTTGGTAAGGAGAGAGAAAGCTATTGAAATGCATGGTCCAAAGTAGAAGAGAGCTTATTTGGATAAAAATTTTTGTATTCATATTTATGTTTCTTAGCGACTAATTTTTCAAAACATGTCCTTCCAGTTTTCTAAACAAAAGGGTTAAGCACATCCATAAATTTATGACCTTGAAGGCGAGAAGAGAAACGATCCTGTGCTTGTGAATATTGAGCAAAAAGGGCAAACGACTTTGAACGAAAATTAAGATTCCTCGCTCTGCTACTGGCAAAGGACAGCTGCAAACCAGTGATGAATACAATACAACCGAAAAGAAGCATTAAAATTGAGAAATAGACCAAAATAACCAAACAAGAAAAAAGGACCCATGAAAAATTGTTCACCTGAGGATGAGGGCAAGGATTGAACAACCATAAGCGACCACCCCGGAACACTGACAGAGAAATCATCGACATTTCTGAAGGTGATGACTTGAGCCAGTACTGTATGGAATGGGAAGGAGTATCCTTTCTGCAAGCAGAAAAGAAAAAAGTCAAATTTTTGTTAAAGAAAAAAACTTGACAGTTAGAAGGCCACGTGGTATGCAATTCACTGTTAGATTCAGCTATTTTGAATGCCCACTTTTTATGTTCCTCAGAATCCGTGAATTTGATGGATACCCAATTAACTATCTTCACACAGAATTAGTACCTGCCATTTTAAGATTTAATTTGTTTTTCCAAGAGTCAAAATAGCTCAAGCATGCTTGTTGAGTTATCCATTTGATGCATTTCGCATAAAATGTCTATCGATGAATATCATTTGTTGTTTTCTGTTTTACAGTCACTCATGTCTTCATTTCAATTTTCAGTTGTAGTACGATAAGTAAACGAAGGAAAACTTGCAAAAATCCCACCGACTTCAGAACAAGGGAACACTACTTACTTCCCCAGTTCAAAAGCTATGGCCAATTTCAATTATTGATGTACTGCAAATTATCAATCTTACACAAAAGCCTAAATTTACAAATTAATAATGCAACACAAAATTGAAACTTTGAGGCATATCTTCCTCCATTAGCTAGCATTTCCATGTATGACAATTTTATGAATCTGAATCCGATTCCGAATCTGACTCTGCATCTGATTGGAACTCTGGTGGTTTGGTTCTATTCATATTTGCCTCCAATGGAGGGAGTCCATCATCATCACTTGAATCAACCTCCTCATCTTGTTCTGTGGTGTTGTTCTGCATGCTCCCATTTGCATCATCCAAAGTTGTTGACTTGAAAATTTCTGGCCTGCAATCCGCGGTACAAAGCTGAATTAAAGAAGGGAGAATGATAATGCTTCAAAAAGAGCAGCAGGAACTTGCTGCCTGTATTTCCCCACAAAGCTAGTAAGAATATCAAATCATTAAAAGACTGACACATTTAAAAAGATACTTTGATACACTAACAAGTTTTATAAGCGATAAAGATTGATTTTTGGGCGTGTGATATCAAACAAGTTTTACAATTTGAAGTTAGCTGTTTATGACATCTTTCAGTTTTGGCAAAGAACAAGAATGTTGCATGCAGAAAATAAAGAGAAGCATCAGTTCGCAGCCATTGAAACCAACTTCAACAATGGAAAATGCCTTAATAACATGCCTATGCACCAAGAAGTTATCTATGATGCGAACTTGTTGATAACTGATAGAGTGAAATATCAAGAGAACTAAATTTAAGCATTTACGAGGTGAGAGTGCAGGAAAATCATTGCAGTAGCACATTGTTTGACTATGTTCCAGTTTTATGACATGAAGAAAACAAACCATTCAGGAGATTTCTGAAGTGCACGGACTTGTTCATAAAAGAGAACTTGAGAAACTATACATGCCACCTTGCTTCCGGATTCTAGAGCCTTCTCCTTTCCGCTTTCATCAACAACAACAAAGCTTCCTGCACAAAATCAAACCATTTAAACACTAATATGTTTCTGATCAGTCCAAGGATAAATATTGGAGTGTAACTTAACAGCCATTCAATCCAATAAAGCAGAAGACGACCAATGCAATGCTAAAGCAAGACTTGGATATCAATTTCGATACCTCGCTTTATCCACATGCTCTTCTGGAACTTAGCCGGAAATAATGCCAGAGACTTCTCACCCCTTGCATCCATTACCTTGAACAAGAGAGAGATTGGCAAACATTAACCTATAAAGCATCATTGATCCCTAATGTGCAGATTACAACTAACATGCTACCATTTCATGCAATGGCAACTGAGAAACAGAAATCACAAAGCTGCTCTTAAAACTCAGACACCAACTAATCTGTGTTTATATTTATCTATTGTAACCTCAAATTAGCTCAAGAAAGAAAGGGAAAAAAAAAAAGAAAAGGATAACTGGCCATGAAGTTGATCTAGTTTATGTATCTGAATAACCATTAATCATATCAACCAGCTATTTATACCGTTAACTTTGACATGAATAGAACACAGTCAGCTAAAGATAACAAATTTATGAAAAGGAAATAATAATCTAAAACTTTATAATATCAAACATGAGTCTTTGGCCTCAGCTAAGACAAAGAAAAAGCACCTCAATGAGATTGGAACCTCTAAGAGAGACCACTTTCATAATGCTTTGACCATCTACAAGTGTCAAGTCATGTTCTTTTGTTGCCCTCTTGAGATTTTTCCTTCCTCCTTTCATTATGTTACTCACAATGATTAGAATTGGGGTTTACCTGCAATTGCAATTAGGGTTTTTCTTTTCAGAATCAGAGCCCTACGGAGAAAGGGCTGGCCATAAATGTAAAATTAAACTGCAAGACATGGGTACTTTAGTAAAATCATATAATTTTTTTTTCTTAAAAAAATTCCCTTAAAGGCGAGTACTTTGGTTCCAATTCGCTAATTCGCGCGTGAGTTGCGTTCGCGGCCTGCAAGAGTCCGAGTGGTAAAGAAGCCATGCTCACAAAAATTTGATATCAAATTTCACTGTTGATACTGAGAACACGCTAGTTCTATCCAGTAATAGCTTAAATGGCGATCAAGAAAAAGATGATAAATCCAGTGTATCATCTAGATCCTTTAGTGAGGAATTGTTCAGATCAACATGCGAGGAACTCAAACAGAAATATCTATCTGCATTTAATACAAAGCTCTCTATGGCTCAACAAGATTTCAGA